>JAEQBH010007788.1:0-99742 GCA_016808115.1 Tetrastigma voinierianum | reverse complement strand
AGCTGAGTAGGTGGACTTACCTCATCTAGAAAGAGCCCAAAAAAGGCCAGAGTTAGGTGGGTCCGGCTACTCAAAAATTTAACACCTGTCATTGGGCTAGATCTTGTCCTGCATAATGGACCTATATCTCTAGGCTGAACATCTGACCAGATCCGATTGAGTAAAGGCAACCCGGAGACGATAGGTTGGGCTTGGATGGCCCACCCACCCAAGTACTTGCTAGAATTGTTTTAATGGTAATAAACTTATTATTGTTATTGTTTTTTTATATTTATGCTTTCGTTGTAGCGTTGTAGAGTTTTATTACCATGAAAACTCGGGCACGATCCTCTTCCATACATCTCGCCCAACTCTTAGCCTCATTAATTTATTATTGTTATTTTTTTCATTATTACTAGTTTTCTTTTAGCCTATAATATATATGTAAACCCTTGGCATCATCATGAGTTTGGCACCTAAGCCAGGTGTCTAAGGACAGGATCCTAGTATTATGAAATAGACTTTTGTATTATTGAAAGAGTTGAGGTATATATATACCTAAATAAGAACAAAGTAGTAAAAGCATAAATTCAATAAAAAGAAAACGCCAAAATCTTCGAATACGCCCCCTCGAGATGGTGTGCGGAAATAACACTAATCTTGTTACACATAGGTAAAGAGGCGAGAGTCGAGACTAAGATTTAGTAAGTGCTCGACAAGTTGGTCATAGGTGGAACATGAGCAACCTTGCTTGTTCGGACAGCCGAGCGGAATCACGAACAAAGTGATAATCATTCGTAGGTGTTTACATTGTGAGAATGAAATGCAAAGATTAGCGAGAGAGATAAGTGGCATCAGAGTTTATCGAGAAACCGAGGGTGGCGCCACACTAGAGCGAGTTAACAACGGCGATTTCACTGGTGTAGTTCGGCCTTGACCCAGTATGAATTGCACGATACTCGACCTCGGTGGAAGAGCGAGCAACAATCGTTGCTTTGTAGAACTCGAAAGGGTGGATTAGAACCAAGGAAATTAAGAAAAGTCCAGTTGAGAATGCGATCATGCGGGTTACGGCATAGTCGCCTCCAGATAAACCATGTAATGTCAGAGGAGAGTCAGAAAGAAACCAGATTCCAAGGGATCTCGTGCCATTAAGATAACAAAGCAAATGTTTAACCGCTCCCCAATGGTGTTCGGATGGCGCATGCATGAACTGGGAGAGTTTATTCACGACAAAGGAAATATCCAGCCGAGTCATCCGAAGATGTTGAAGGCTACCAACCACTTGACGGTACATGGTGGCATTGACTGACGTAGTACCATCTTTAGCAGTCAAAGTAGTACCTACGGCAAGCAATGTAGAGGCAGGTTTAGAGCCTAGCATGTGATGTTTGCTAAGAAGATCAATAACATACTTTTGTTGAGATAGTAGAAGACTCGTTGGAGTGGCCAAAACTTCAACTCCATAGAAGAAAGATAGCACCCTAAGATCATTTGTGGAGAATTTAGAGTCAAGTTGCTAAATAATAGTGTCGACAAGTGAGGGGTCACTACCTGTAATAATCAAATCATCAACATAAACCAGGAAATAGAGGAGCACATTACCACAAGAGTAACAATGAGGGACAAGTCCGCATAGGATGTGACAAAGTCGAGAGAGAGCAAGAAGGTATGAGCTCCTGGTACCAACCTCAGCAGACTTATTTGAGGCCTTAAATAGCGCTACGTATGTAAATAAACATGATGCAGATAATCAATGTTGAGCATACCCTGCGGTTGCGCCATATAGACCTTCTCCATGAGATGTCCATTGAGAAAGGCATTATTTACATCAAGTTCGTGAAGTCCCCACTTATGATTTAGGGCAATGCTAAGCAAAATATGGACGGTGATGGGATTTATCACGCAACTAAAAGTCTCATGAAAGTCAATGCCCAGTTGTTGGTGAAAGCCTTTAGCAGCAAAGCGAGCTTTATACCGTTCAACAGAGCCTTCAGGATTTTGTTTGATGCAAAACACCCATTTGTTGGCCGCTATATTCTGCCCCGGTCTCGGGGGAACTAAAGTCCAAGTACCGTTCCGGATGAGAGCATCATATTCTTTCTACATCGCCTGAACCCACTTAAGATCTTAGAGAGCTTAGGCGACAATGCAGGGTTCAGGGATAGTTGGAATTATGGTGGTGAGGCCATATTTTGGGTTGGGTTTGAGGATGGAATTTTTAGAGTGAGTTTGCATGGGATGATGGTTTAGTGGGGGAGAGGGAATGGGTAAGGGGTGGGGAGGATGACAAGGTGAGGGTGGGGAGGGCGTCGGACCCAACAGGCTAGTAGAAGGAGACAGCTGCTGGAATGGTGTTGGTGGGGTCGAGGATGTAGGGTGGCGAGAGGACGGATGGGGTGATGGGGAAGAATTCAGCAATTCGAGGGAGATCGATGGTATGAGTGGGTGAGATGCAGGTTAGCGGGAGGAGGGGTGAGGTGATGGGGATGATCTCGACAGTTCGGGTGAGGTCGAAGGAATGGGTGGGTGAGATGCAGCTCTACGAGATGATGGATGAGGTGATGGGGATGATCTCGGTAGTTCGGGTGAGGGAGGCAGTATAGGTGGGTGAGATGCAGTTCTATGGGAGGACGGGTGGGGGGATGGAGATGAGGTCGACGGTGCTGGATAGTTGCCCGAGGTGAACGATGAACCAGGGAGGGCAAAGTCTATGTCCACTACTAGTGTGGTGGCAGTAGGGGGAGATGCGAATGGGAAAACATTTTCCACAAACTTGACATGACGGGACATAAAGATTTTATTAAGGATAAGGTCAAAATATAGAAAGGCACTCTAAGTGAGGGAGTAACCGAGAAAGACACAAAGACTGGATTTTGGATCGAGTTTGTGGGAAGAATAGGGACGGAACCAAGGAAAACATAAACAACCGAAGACACGGAGTTTGGATGAGTCAAGAGCTTTGTGGAACAACTTTTCAAAAAAGGAACCAAGGGAAATACCAACTTTAAGCATTCTATTTACTAAATAGATAGTCGTAGCAAAGGCATACGGCTAGAAGGTGAGAGGGATGGACGCCTGATGCAGAAGAGTGAGACTCGTTCTGTCAATATGTCGATGTCGGCGTTCAGAATACCCATTATGTTTAAGAGTGTGGGTAGGTATAGGGAGATGGGTTATACCATGGGTCGCGAGAAAGGACCGAAGGGCTAAAAATTTTCCCCCATTATCTGTGTAAAGTGTGGTGGTGTTAAAATAATTTTCAACAAGTTGCTTGAAAGCGATAAAGGTTGAATGAACATCCGATTTTCGACATAATGGGTAAAGTCATATATACTTTGTGTAATGGTCAACAAAAATAACATAGTAGTGAAAACCATCAGAGAAGATGAAAAGGGTTAGGTCCCTAACATCGAGAAAATGATATTAAGAGGAGAGGAAGAGAGTGATAGCAGTTAGGCAAAGGTAACTTGTGGCTTTTATTAATGTGCAGAAGTGCAGAAAGAAAGACATAAATATGGTCCTCATGAGAAAATCTTAGAACACTTGCAAATTTGTGAAAATATGTAAAGACAAATGGTCAGGCAGTATGCCACATGGAAATAGCGGCGAGGACCCGAGGCGAAGAAGACAAAACTAAGGCGGAAGACCGAAGGGGGATGGACTTCGGCTAGTAATAGACATCGTCTCTACGCTGCCCGCAAACCATAGTGACCCTCGAGTGATGATCCTGCACCTAAAAGAAAAAGTAAAACAACAGGACATTAACAAGGTTATCGTATGAGGGTGAAATTTGAAATGAGTTCTTAGATATGTAAGCACATGTAACACATTAGTAAAATAAGGGGTAGGTGAGAGGGAAGGGTGAAAGAGCCAATGTGACGATAGATAAATCACGTACCATCATCAATATTAACGACATCAAAGGAGGTGTATGGCTCTAAAGCGAAGAACGAAGACGTGAATCCACGCTTACATGGTGAGAGAGGCACCCCGAATCAACGACCAATCAGAAGGAATTACCATAATTAGGGTAATGAAGCTGGTGTGAGTATAGGGTCTGCGGTGAAGGTCGAGCCACGGAACTCGAGCTGAGGCGGGAAGGAAGATAAGCAAGTCTTGAGGTGGATGAGGCTGCATTCAGAGTAGAGTGCCCGAGTTATACCTGGAATTTGACAACCGGTCGAGTGCGACTTGCGGAGTTGTAGCCGAAGGAGCTAAGATGTTGCGGAGACAATGGAGAGGAGCTAGTCGGTGTGCCATGGGTGGAAGGGAGAGTCCAGAGACTATTGAGGCAAGTAATGGGTCCATCGCCCCGCAGTTAACCGACCCAGCGATGTGATGAAGGGGCCAATCAAGTAACTAAGGTAGAGGCCGGAGTGGAGGCAAGCAATGCAGAAGGAACCAAAATCTTCATTTGGGCCTCTTAACTAAGTAGGTGCTCAAACAATTCTTCAAAAGAAATTGGAGTAGCCCAAGCTTGTGGGGCATGGGATATGTGTGAGTAGGTCGGGCCAAGTCCGTTCAAAACACGGATGGAGAGCTCATCAAAGTCAACAGAGACATTCATAAAGGCAAGAGAGTCAATATTGTGTTTGACATCTTACATATAGTCGGTAATAGTCAGGTGCCTTGTTGAGACTTTTACGGGTTCTAAGCGATGGGTCATGATCAGAGTACAAGCAAGGAGAGGAATATGTCTTTTCGAGGAAGTAGTTCAAGTCGCATGAGATGTAGCGAGAGGTAGAGATGAACACTAGCTGGGATTGGTGAGGAACGGTTGACAATTGCATTGAGAAATAATTGGTCTTGTGCAGGCCAAAGAATATGGTCGGATTGGAGGGGAAGAATCGGGTAGAGTTATCATTGCTGGAGGACACGACTTTGAGCTATGGTAAGCCAAGTAAATCATACACGAATATGAGAGGCGTGGAATTGGGCGCGCGCGAAATGAGTGCGTGGATGAGGTTTTAGCGGTCTTTGGCGTTGACATTGAGAACAAATTAGATTATGAGGCCGAATTAGTCACGTTGAGGCGTCGCCCACAGCGGGTAAGCGGCGATGGTTGAAGAGGATTCGTGACCATTAAGCCCAGGCGTGATCAGCGAGCGTGATGGCGGCGGTGACAACGACGGTAATTTAGGGTTGGGATTTGTTTCTTTGTTAAGCTTAGAAGCGCTCGATAACATATTGAAAGAGACTTGTATTATTAAGAGTTGAGGTATATATATATATATATATATATATATATATATATAACTATATATATATATATATATATATATATATATATACCTAAATAAGGATAGTAAAAGCACAAATCCAATAAAAAGGAAACCCTAAAATACTCTAATACCTAGTAGAGTCAACCCGAAATTAATTAACCCTTATCTTCCAACCATAATGAATTGTACATTTCGTGGCATAATAAAAAAGGTGGTTGTCAATGTTGGTAGTTGTACAAATTGTTGCCACCACAAGCATATCTTTTTACCATGAATTCATATTCTTAGGGTGTTGAAAAGTCCAATACGTTACTTATAACTTTGGATTTATTATATATGGATTTTCAAGATTGGACCGCCCACATTCCTGATAAGCATCAGGATGTGAAAATGGTAATAATGATAATATGGTTGGACTAATATTAGCATCAGAACATGGACCATATTATTTCAACCACTTGATGCTTTTGTAGATCCTACACTAGGAGGAGATTGACCAAGTTTTTCTATACAATTCCCTTTGCTTGTGGTTAGATTGCTTAAATGGGATGAAGATAGTGGTCCAAGAAGATATGTTTAAAGGTAGGGAAATCTAGATGAGAAATTAGAATAATTGTCTCTTAAAAAAGACAAATGGGCCACATGTGTTTAGTATGTGGCCTCAATAGGGCATTTGGTGGTGGTTGTCCACAAGAGCACAAAGATCTCATCATGTTTTTCACTTTACTCAGAAAGCATATATAAAAACTCAATTCATGTTTAGGTAATAATCAAAGGTCTTTCATTCATTAGGTCACTTTCAAACTTATGGCCTTTCACTTTAGCTTGTTGCATTGCTTTCTCCCAAAAAAGAGGAGAAAGAGAGGTTGATCTAGAATAAAAGGACATCCCCATATAAGTACCCTCTCATCTTCATCACTCACTTTGTGCGTACTATCCTCTTTTTGTAAGTTGGAAAATTTTATACTGCTTTCCATTTTCAACATTTTCAATATTCAATCCTTTTCACATTGGAAGAAACCAAACAAGGGCATTTCTCTTGATAAAGATGTAATGGGTATCCCACTAGACCCATGTGAGATTAGAATTTCAAATCCATCTCAATATATGAAAAGGTCATCCACTTAAATCATTCATGTTGAGTTGTTGAGTTATATATGTTGGAGTTATTACTATTTTAAGGTTTTTAAACTTCAAAAGAAGGACAAGATCATTATGGGAAGATGGGAGTTGGGTTTCCTCCACTAGCTTTGATTTTCAATCTTTCCCCCATAAATGGAATGAGGTGTAGGCCAAGCATAAATTATTGTTAGTGGGATAAAATGTGTGTGCACACACCTATCTCCCCAAAACCCTAAGCTACAACTACAAGAAATGTTTCTTTTTTCTTCCCTTTTTTTCTACTTTCCAACATTTCATCTTTATTGTGTTTTTGATTCAACCTGAAATCAATAGTCTATTTTGCTTTAGCTCTACTCCACCATTATCCCACCCTACCGAATCATCCATCTTTATTGCAATTCATAGATCCCTTACTTATATGTGTACACACACATATAGAGAGAGAACCCATGGCCAGTCACTAGAATTCCATGGCCAGTCACTAATTCCCATATAGAGAATAGAGGTAGCCCATAGCAGGAGAGAAAGAAGAACCAAGTAAGCATTGAGATTGTTGAAAGTGATGATTCTAGATGTGTCTGGGTCCTAGTCTCTCTTTCTCACAGGGAACCCAATCATGGAGTTGGGGCCATGTTGTGAAAGGATGGAATGTATTGTAGGAGGAAGAAGGAAGTAACATCAATTCTATGCTGGTGATGGAGGGAGTAGATGTGTGGACCAACACACAATTACTCAATGAGAGAAAAGCTAAAGCAATAGTCATGGACCCCATGACTTCCTAATTAGATCCATTTTATTATTTTATGAGGAAAAAAAGGAGAGAGAGAAATCCTAAGACTTGGTCCACTCCATCCCCTTCAAACCCCACCCAAATGTGGATAAATCTGCAAAGTGGACTGCTTTTATGACACACCTTTCCATCTCTTTTACACAGGTGGGGACCACACGCACACCCATGAGGCACAAACAACCCCTCTCATCTCATCAAAGATTCAAAGATTAGAAAGGACAGAGACATGGGGCCCTGGGTGCTGGGATCCTCCTCACCTTTCCATGGCTGGCTCATTTATGGTCCCATTCCCCCATCCCCATTCATTCAATAGATGTAACGACTGGTAATATTCAGCTAGCACTGGGCACACAGCATGTGAAGGGACCAAATTTGATTCTCGATGCCCTCTTTGTCTTAGACCCCTATACTCCTCATTTCATCCATCTTGTTCAGATTTCATAATTGTTCTCTATAATTCTATTCTCACTAAGAATAAAATGATCATCAATCTATCCCACAAACACATATTTTTCACTCTCTTTTTTTAGTGGTCCACTGAATTCTTTAATTGTTCCTTAACACTAGTACAAAACCCACTTTCATTTTTTCCCAAACCCTCAAAATATTTCTTCATTTTCTTCATATAGGACAGCAAGTTCACCCATGATTGACAATTACCACTAACCCCAACTTTTTTTTTCAATTTCCAAGTTCTTTGTTTTCTACCACCAAACCAATGTATGTGCTCAGCTAAGTGTTCAAGGCTAAAAATTGCAAAATTAGACAACTCTAGGACCATTGCACATAGCCTCCCACTGATTAGTATTGATTTAGCTATAGGGAAGTGTGAATCACCAACATATTTGATTGTGGCATAATAAATAAAATAAATGAGGAAAGCATAGCGTGGGTAGTGACGCAAATAAATGTCAAAGTAAAAGCCTTTTCTTGGTTGGTTTGGGATTAGTTTATTCACACTTGTAGTCTCTCTTCAATTTCCATGAATCATAATCACATGAGGGAGACATGGCTTTATTGCCTGCTTCCCTTTTCTTTAATTAGACATAAAAATAAAATATAAAATAAAAGGAAGCATGTAATATGGGTTAACTGTTAGTCCAAAAAAAGCATTAATATGTGACCCAAAAGCCTCACTTACATTGCACCAAAAAAGAAGCCATCAGCCATGACCCCATGATGATGATCCAACATCAACAATAAGGCGTTAGGTGAAATGCATATCTTGTAATGCTTGCTACTCAAATCAATCACTCTCTTCACAAAATCTCAATAATTTCTATTGACAATAATAACTTGTGGATTACAGTTTTGAATGGGAATATGATGGGGTTGCTACATTTTGACCAGACAATGGGGCGGCCATCCTCAAACTCAATAACAACGTGCTTCATCATCTCTTTTTTTTCTTTTTTTTTTTACATATTTATTTTATTTGTTTGTTTTATGCTTGTGTCCAAAGATGAAGGGGGGAGGGCAATTTTTTTGTGAACCAATTAAAGTAACAAAGGGACAAGATTGTTGCTTGTGGCCCACCCTCATCAACCACTACAAGTAAGAGAGCATAAAATTTTCAGAATAAATAATGTCTCCATTAACATGTTCTTTACTCCTCTACAGCCTTAATTATTTCATAGATTCCATTTTTATTGCTCGTCTCATCTTTTTTCACCACTTGTTCTCTCTCACATTTCAAAGATTAATAAAAAATTAATATAATGGTATAAAATATAGTAATTTTACAGGAAGCAAATAAAATAGTTGATTATTTAATTAAGAAAGATTATTTGTTATAATGATTCTAATATTTGACAATTAAACTTTTTCTAAATATATTTATCAATTTGATTTTGAATATTATTGTGGTTTATTATTTAATAGAATGTGTAGATTTTCCTCTATAATTTCCTTTCAAAAAATAAAATTATTTATTTTAAAGTTTACACAACTATTTTATCTTTTACAGTTGTTTATTTTAATTACTGTCACGATTTTCTTTGTTACTTCTAACCATCATTATTATTCAACGTCTTTTTTACCTTAATTCTAATTTTGAGAATAGATGCGTCAATTTAATTTAAATTACTTTTTAAATTATTTTATTAAAAAAATAATAATGCTTAAAGTAAGAATTAAATAATAAGTTTTAAGTTGTAACTTAAATATATTCTATTTAAAAGTCAATTTAAATCATTAAATAGCCAAAAATTAAATTTATGTAATACTTCCTAACATCAAAATAAATAAATCATATTATTATCTCCCGTATTACTTGATGTGAATGAGAGAAAATATAATCGAGGGGCAAGCGATATTTTAAGGGAGCATTATGGCACAATGGTTAAATAATTTGTTTCTAACCTCAAAATCAATGGATCAATTCCTATTGAAAGCAATTTTTTTCAACCCTTAAGCACATTATGGGTCCGCCCCGTTGGCAATTTATTTTCTATATATGGTATTAAGAAAATTTATTTTTAAGAAAATGTAACTATGTTCATCTTGTCTAGCTCAAGTGATACAATGTTTACCATTAAAACAAACATAAGGGTATAAGAAGGGCTACCATTCACTTAATTAGATAATTAACTATGAGATCAAAAAACATAATAAAAAAAATTGCAATCAAAAAATAAAATAAAAGTGTCACGAAAAAAAAAATGTTATAAAATATAATTATTTATGTCGCCAATTATTCGGTTGGTAGACGTTGAAAATTTTTAAAAAAAACATGACATCCAATAAGGAAAAGGGTCTCATGTTCAAATCGATTTCTTCTGATATAGCAAGTGCTTGGTTGTCAAAAAATATAATCTTTTTGAATAATTTATATTTTAAATTTTTTGAAGAAAATTATTTTGTTAATTGGCGTGATAAATCGATTAAAGCGCATATATTTTATAATTGAAATTTCTGTATTTGATATTCTTATTGTAATTATAATACATATGATTCGATTCACCCAGCTTATATTATTCTGACATGTGAAAATTTATTGATTTGATTTAACTGTCGTTGATCGAAACGTATTTTCTTTCGTCTGAATTATCCTGTGCTTGAATAAATATCAGCCTTGTGCGATAACAAACAAATGTCGTATGAGGCAGCGATAATCAAGCGTTCTTGTAAGAGATAATGATAAAAACGCTGAAGAAAAAAAAAGCAATGAATAAGCTTGGAATCTTTATAGAATATAGTTTTATTGAAAGAAAATTATGAAAATAGGTATATAGAGAGTGATTTAGGCCAAAAATGGTAAAACAATAATCTCTCATTGCTTAAAGAAACAAAGGCTAGGAAAGAAAAAATAAAGAAAATTCGGCTTGGGTTTTTTTCTATTTTGACGATACGTAATTACTATTTTATATTTTAAATTTAAAACCATATAAAGCAATACAATTATCTTTAAAAGTAGTAGTTAAATTATTAACGTTATTATCTTTAGTAAAAATGTTTGAAATATTAATTATTTTTAGATAATTTTTTTTTATTTCATAAGGTTGCATTCTTATTCTGTACTTTTTCCATTTAGATGTATTGAAAGACGCTTCTCCTTACCTTTGTCAGGGTCGATCTTGATATTTTTGAGGCTTGGGGCCAAGCAATAAAATAAGGGCCTTAATGTATGTAATTAAGGTTCTAAGTGTATGTAATAAAAAAAAAAAACAAATTTGCTTATAAATGGTAGTTTTTATTAGACTTAACAAATAACATATCTGGTTCTAAGTGCATGTAATAAAAAATAAAATAAAATTTTGCTTATAGTTTTTATTAGACTTAATAAATAGCATATCTTTTATAATCTAAATAAAAATATCGAATTTTAAAATAAGCATACAAATATTTATAAAAACCATTAATAATAATATCAACATTTATATTTTATAACGTATTTTTACTACCGATATATAAAATAAGCAGGCCAATTCGATATTTTTGTGGCGTTGTGACTTTTAAGTAGGATTCGATAATTTTAACTTTTAAAAAACTTTTTCGATTGGATGCTATGGTCATCGGCGTAAGACAAAGATTATTAACGAGGTGAAGCGTTTGGATCTGAGTCTACGAGGTTGTGACAAGCATTAATTTGAGTGTTGACGTGCTTTTCCGCATTTCAAATGATAACAATTTTCAAAGGAATCCCTTCTATTGACGGCCGATTTTGAAATAAATATGTAAAAGAAATTTCGAATGGTAGAATTTTCCATCAATGTTAGTAAATTTTGATGAAATTTCCAAAAAAAAATCGGTTTGAAGAGAAATTTCGCCAAAAAATGTATAAATTGAGACAACATGACGATTTTTTGGAAAAATATCACTGAAACTTCATAGAAATATGCATCGAAATTATGGATATTTCCGTTTGAAGAATGAAAGAAAAATAGGAAAGAAAACATAAAATTTTGAAGAAAAATAGGGAAAAAAAACTGACTTGAGTTTGGAAGGTTGGCCATATTCTAAAGAGTTGTGGCCTCAAAAATGCTAGTAGTGTTGCTATATAGATTTGTAGTCGTTGCGCTAGAATTAGTAAGTTGGATTAATCTAGCTGTGCCACTAAAAGTAAACCGATCGTCAATTTTCGATTTGTTATTTATATAATAAAAACATAACTATAAATATGGTTAAACGAATCTTGATTAACCATATATCGGATTGGTTAACCAAAATTAAAAAACAAATTTATAATTCCATAATTGTATATTAAAGTTTAAATTCCAATAATTACTATAAATACAATAAAAATGCAACAAAAAAAAATGAATAAATTGTTATCAATTCATTTGCAATCTCATGACACTTGGTTCATTTATAAAACATCCAAATAATATATAATGCATGGGATTAGATAATTTAATCACAATTTTTGTTTTAATCAACCACATGTTTTAATAACTTCAATAAAAAAAAATTACATCCAAAATAATCACAACCTATATGATTTTGTTGGATAAGATTAGAGAGGTCCAAAGAGTGTCTTATATTATATATTGTTATATACTATTAATATAAATATATAACCATGAAATTTGGTGCATAATGTCTTTCTCCAATTTCAAAAGCAAACATTATATCAAAATATTAGTGTACCCCACCAACCCAAAAAATTATTATAACAATTCATTCACAAAATTTAAAAACCTATGAATATTAAAGTGGAATTATATTGATAAAATTTTATTTCCATCTCTCTCTATACATATATGGAATTTAAATAATAGGACAATGTTGACCTATATATAAATTTATTTTCATAATATATATTATATACATTATATTTTTATAAATTTTAGTATAATGTTTGTTTTTTTTTTTTTGTTGGTTAATCAACGCTTAATTTTTTGTATTTGTAAGCCCTAAACCAAAACCGAAGTGAAATTGTATAAAACAAAAACGAAAATGAACCAATCCTTTTAGTTGCTTGTATTTTTCAGTTTGGTTTTGGTTTGAATTCTTGTCCGGTTCGATTTAACTAGGTTTTTGCCTTCTAGCTAGCTGCGGAGGTTAGAACAAGCGAGTCTTGAGAAAAAAAAGGGAACAAAGGAATGAAGAAAATAGGGGAAAAAAAAAGTGTGTTGCATCAAAGCATTAAAAAAATAATAATAATAAACTTCATCTCACTTCCAAGAAATAATAGAATGCAAAAAAATTAAAAATAAAACCCTAATGAGACTATTAGCCTAAATTTGTTATTTAATATCCATTTGTTAATTTTAGGTTAGATTTAAAATGAAAGTATTAATATTTATTTAATTTAGGTTACCATAATTTGCCGTGTCACTCGTTTTATCACCTTTGTTTTGTTCCAAACATCAGTTCTTTTCATGAGTATAAGCCCCTTTTCACATGGAATATTTTTCCTCCACATTGGCCTGGCAAAATCCTCTAACACTTGCTCAAAATTGGTTTGATCCTTCGGAAACAAAAATGTTTAGATTTTTGTTGGTTTTTATTTTTATTTTCTCATCATGTTGTTGACAAAGACAAAATAATAAAATAATACGTTGAAGTTATTTATTAAAATATACGTTGAAATTATTTACTGTGATAATATTTATAAAGATTTGAGAAAAATTCGTACAACGATTATTAAATAATGATTCATCCAATTTGGAGGTATTAATGGATATAAAAAATTATAATAGAAATGAATATATATTATTTCAAAATATTTGCAATTTTTTTTCTTATATGTAAAACCATGATACCAATGGAATAAAAGAAATGGATCCAATTACCTCACAAAAGAAACATGATGATCCGATATGATAATGGACATAAAAATTATAATATATAATTATTTTTTATTTGAAAATATTTATAATTTATTTACAGCCTTATGTATTCCATATCTTTAATTGTTATTATATAAAATGTGGATATAAAAATGCTTATATTTTGGATATAGTTAATTCAAAATATCTACAATAAATATTATTTAATGTTTAAATTTCATGAAAACACATGATATTATACAACAAAGTATATTATATAAATTCATATATATATATATATATATATGAATCCAAATAGAGACTCTACTGAGAGGAAAGTCATGTTCTTGGTATTATTTATTTGAATGGCCAAAATGAGGTGTAAGAAAAAGGGAAAGATGGATGTTAAAGAAAACAAGAAAGAAATGTTGGTTCATGAATTTTGATTTTTCAAAGTTGAATGCTGGTGATGGAAGAACAAGAAGCCCCAAAAATGATTCAGGCCCCAATTCCCACTTCAGGAGAAGATTCCTTAACAAATCTCCATTTATATATATATATCTTGCTCCTTTTTTATTTTTTATTTTTTTTAATTTTTATAATGATCTTAACTTGGAGTAGTCTTGAAAACAAAGAAGAAATTTAAAGTAAGGAACTCACCCAGCAACTTCAATCATACAATCATTAAACTTTAGATAAAGCAGTGGGATGACTTATGATTAAAATATTAGCACATCATGGCATTAACACATCAATGTATGGGAGGGATCTCTTTTTCATATTTATTTTTTATGCATACACCATTCAATGAATTTAAAGTAAATTATTTTTCAGCGTAGAATGTAAGCTCTCATCGTATGACTTTAGCATAGTTCTGTTGTAGATTTTGTGGATTTGAAAGATCAGACAATAAAATAAGTCAATTAATTAATTATTACTATTAATAAAATAAAGGGATTCGAAATTGTTTTTCATTTCAAGGCATAACGTGTATGATCATGTACTTCATATTCTTCTTATGATTTTACTAATCAAACATTCTCCATAGAAAACAAATTATTTGACCTGATTATAATTAGGCAGTTGGATTAAGTGGTCAAGGCTAGCATACGTTACACATGATTAATCTTCTTTTCTATTTTATATATAAATAATTATTATGAAATAGACAGCTATGATTCTCAATATTAATCTTATATCCGAAACTTTTAGGTTGCGTGTTTAGACCTTATTCATTCTCAAGGTTTCAATCTTGAAAATCACTATAAAATGATTCATTTCAATTTTGGCCTTAGAACAAGAATGGAGGATGGGGGGTGACGTTGAATGATTGGAAAGAAAATTTTCAGCCATCATGTAATGTGTTCACACTTCACACCATTGTCGGTTAATAAAAAAGGTTACCGAGAGGATGTTAAGAATGGGGAAAAAAAACAATAATATTTTTTTCGCAGGAAACAAACAGGGGAGGGATGATGGAAAGGGGGAAGACAAAAGAAAGAAAGAGAGGGAGGAGAGGCAAAGGACAGCAATGAGTGCATGCGAAAATGCCCAAACAGACACTGCTTTTATGGCTTTCAGACGCTGGAATGAGTTAAAAACACAGCGTAAGTGGGACCCACGTGGGAGATGAGGCCAATACTTATTGAAAAAAGTAGAGGTGTCAAAAAACAGGTAGGGTGGAGCCCACGTGGACGACAGAAGGGGGACGGGTTTTGTCCTTATTGGAGAGGACACAGGAATTGCATTGCCAGAAATGAAACAGAAACAGCTGAGTGTTATTGTGACGATGTTATGATATTAATTATGAATGAGAAGATATTGTTGCTTTACCCAATACCCAATACACACCAGAAATTGTCAGCAGTGTGGGGGATGGGAGATGGGAGGTGGGAGGAGAGGTGTCCAAACACATTTCACTGACTGCGCGCCCCCTCCACTCCCATTCCCATTCCTATTCCTATTCCTATTCCCCACTCCCATTAACGTACGCATCCATAGAACATCAGCAGGCTTTGAGGATACATGTGCTCCTCTTTTCCCTGCGCCTTATATTCATATGTCTTTGTCCTCTCTCCTCCTCCCGTTTCAAATTTCACCATGTTATGAGGTCTTATTATGACAGGCTTTTGGACCTTTCTGTGGGGGGGGGCTTTTTATGACCTTCCCAATTTCACAAGTAAAGCCTACGAAATTAAATAAGAAAATGACAAAGGGATACTCACTCGTGTTTCTCAAAATTGTTTTGAGAATAATAGTAAAAATGGTATTAATAATATAAAATATATGATTTTATAGAAAATAATTATATTTCAAATAAGATCAAATTTAAATATTATTTTAATAAACTAGATAATAATTATAATTTATTAAGATGATTATTTTATAAAATATTTTTTATACCACTTTTGATTATTCTCTAGAAGGGAAAATAAAGTTTCCAATGACAAATACCTTAACACCTCTCCTCCGTTATTATCAATAATTGGATTTTCAATTTTCCTACCGTGTTTTGACTACCTGCAAAATGAAAAGAAGAATCAGTGAAAAGAGAAGGTGAAAATAGGCGTGGGAGTGCAACGTAGGGGTCAGACCTTTCAACCCACATTTGTATTCAATGTATTCAATGTACCTAAGAAGTTTTCACTTTCACTTTCCACTTTTAGGATAAATATATATATATATATATATATATATATATATATATATATATATATATATTTAGAGATTAGGTGTGAATTGGGCCTTAACTTTGGAGTCCCATCACATCTTCTGCTGAATTTCATTACGTGTGTTTCCTTATTTCCATTGCTCACTTGGTCACCTCCATCCCCAACATCCCCAACTGCTTTTATTCTTACCTTCTAAACTTCTTTTTTCTCTTAATATCTAAACTATACTTAATTTTATACTATTAAAATGTAATTAATTTATTGCTAATTTTAAAATAAATAAAAGACTTTATTACATTATAATAAACTATAACCATTGAGGCCTATTTCTTTAGTGGATTATTGCTAAGTTTTCAATTCTATATTACCATGTAAAATTTTCAATCACTTTCATTCTATTCAAAACCCTTAAAGTATTAAAGAGAAAAAAAAATCTTTCACATAATAAATATTAAAAATCAAATATAATCAAATATTTTTAAAATATTATATATTTTAAATTTTTATTCATATATAATAAAAAAACAAATAAAATAAGTTTGAATAAATATAAATTAATTTATTAAAGTTAAACCTATTTTATTTTTCCAAATTATTTTACTTCTATTTTTTATCTCTAATTTCCTTTTTATTTTGTTTGCTTATTACTTCCCAAATTCAATCAAGTCTTCTATTTTGTTTTTGACTTTGCGCTTTTCTTGTTTGATTTTTACTTATTTATATTAAAATTTGAAAAGAAATAACAATGTCATATTATTTCAAAGCGTATAGAATTTCAAAATTGATCAACAGGCCTTGACATTTCAAATCTAAAATCCATACTATTTCCAATATTTTTGGTTCAAACTTAATTGTACCAAAAAAATTAAATTACAATGATTCAAACTTATAGGAGCCTAGAAGTTTCCCTTTTCAATATAATTTTTGTGTCATCTTTTCAATATTTTTGTTGAAATCCAAGAAATCCTATATTTTTTTTAATAATTAAGAATTTTGAACATGCTAACAATCACATCTTTATCCCCCCAACTACTTGTGGGGTCTTGTAATGTTATACGAATCATTCTGCTTCTTACCATCTTATCTTCACTTGCCATGTATTGCTAAGTAGATAAAAATTATTTTAAGCAACATATATGACTTACTTTTATCTTCTTTATCACTTACCCTATCTTGCAAGCAATTCAAAGTTTAGTGACATTTTTTTTTTTTTAAAGATATGATACACATTAATTAATTTAAAATATATCACATTTTTTAAAATAGAAAATATGATGGGGAGAGGTTGAGGCATTTCAATCATACATATATAAAGGAAGAATAAAAATAAAAATAACTCCGACCTTTCCTTCCAGATAAGAACTCCGTATTCTTAAACATTGCAGAAATTTAAATAAATAAATAAAGAAAATTTAGAACGGGAAAGATACTGAAAGAAAATAAAAATAGAAATTATCATGCCACATGCTACTAGATCATTGTGTTCTTCTAAGAGCATTTAAGAAGACAAAGCACATTATGGTAGTGCAGTGGAATCCTTGGGTTTACTTATTCATAAAGAGTTAAAGGCAGGAGACTTTTCAGTGAAGTTTCATTAAAATAAATTTAGGATCATAAACGCTTTTAATTATTTTAAATTTTCTGAAACAGGACAAGAAATTCAATAATTAAGATAATAATGTTTTCTCGTTTCAATTATCATTTGTCATTTAAATATGAAATAGGTAAAATGATGATACCAAAAAGTGAAAAGGGAGAAAACCATTATTCTGTTATTTTTCTTTCACAGATAAAAAGTATCAGAATATGGTAAAAATATTGTGACATCTTACAAATATACCGTTGGGAGCCAAAAGTCGGTGAATAAGAAAACAAAACAGGGAATTTTGATAGTGGTGCCCTAAAGATGCCTGATGCTTCCTCCATTTATGACAAAAATTATAGATATTAAAGAGAAGAAGCATTGAAAAGTGGGGAGTTTTTTTTTTTTTTTTTTCTTTTTCACCATGATAGAAAAGAAAAACATTATTCAACCCAATCTTCTTGAAGATTAATCCTAGAAAATAGTGAGAACCAACCCAATTTGAATTTGATATAGCAGCCACAAAAGACCGAAGCATTTTCAAATTTTCATGTTAACAAAAAATAATAATAATAACAAGAAGAAAATTGTGAAGAAAGAGAACAAGAAATGGAATGAAAAAATCTGTTTGATAGATCTGATAATGCTGTACTAGTCTAAAGTTTTAAGAAGATGTATGGGGGGGCGGGGGAGGAGGATGGGGTTTCTTCTTCTAGGACATGTTAATATGGACACTGGCATTAATGACAGAGTTACATACGGGGCATGAAGTGAGAGTGGTGGACCCACAAGCCGTACAGATGCACAGATGCCTGCATGGAACCAACAACACGCATGACTCCCTCAACCCACACTTTCTGCACTTCCGATGATTCTCGCTGCTGCTTTTTTCTTTTTCTCTTTCTTCCAAACAGTCGTCTCCCCTCTCGTCGCCGTTGCTTCCGCAGCACGACTCCGCCTCTTCTTCTGCAGCGTCTCCGCCGCCGGCGCGGCCGCAGTTCCGATCATCTGTCACGTGCGCCAGGACCTGCTCTAAGTTCGTCCGCAGGGAGTTTGCCGTGGCTTCGTTCGTCTGCGCTAGCTCTCGCCATATCTGGTTCTCTATGGACAGGGTTCTCACTCTGTCTTGGAGCAGCCAATTCAGTTTCCCGATTCTTAATATCTCCTCTTCTTTTTCTTTCAGTTTTTTCGTAATTCCTTGGTGAATTGCATTCACCAGCATCCTCGACTGCCGCTTTCTCCTCTCCTGGACCTCCAATCTCACCTTCTCTGTCTGCAACAAACTCAATCCAACTCAATTTTCTAAATCTGAAACGTTGATAGAAAACCGATGGATGATTTAAGTTTCTTACATTTTCCGCAATGAAACGGTCGATCTCTAATTGCTGCTGTTGCATCTGAAGGAGAATTCTTCACCGAGGATGAAACGTCGAAAACGCTCTGCTGATTGCTCATCCAATCCCTTGAACGCTTTCTCGGAACTGGAATGTTATAGGTGAGTCCACTATCCGCTTTCACCGGTGCCTTCGCATCACAAAAGCTTGATTGGTACATAGGCAGAACGTTCCGCCATGGCTGATCAGGCGGAAGAGATTAGTGTATCTGTGCGTGGTAGTTTCCATTGTTTGTATTGGGAAAACTTCTGAATCAAAGTTCAAAGAAAGCATAAGGAAAAAAAAAAATCATTAAGAAAACAAACCAATCAACAAGAACCTCTGAAGAAAAAAAAAATACCTGTTTGTGATGGGATTTGAGAAGGGAAGAAATTATTTACATGTGGGCCAACCGCCATGGAAGCTTGTGTTTTAGTTTGCCAGTGTTCCTCTTTCAGTATTTTCTCAAGAAAATGGGGATAGAACGAGGAAGAGGGATAGGGAGGGAGAGAAAGAGAGAGAGAAGCAGAGCATGCAATGTGTCTGAATTGTGATTCTGTGAATGAATTTGCTCGGGTTTTATTTAGCGGTTAGTTTAGAGAGAGAGAAAAGTCAAAAACAAATGAAAGGTTACTAGGAGAGAAAAATACAATCCCAAATCAAAAACTTATCAAATATAATCCCTGCCCCAGATTTGTACTTCAAAATTTGCCTCCTACCCCCCTCCCCACCTTTTAAACACACTTCCCAAAACCCCCTCCCCACTTTCCCATGTCTGATCCGGCAGAAGGGGCATGTAAGTAATTTCTCATTTGACACCTCATATAGGAGCTGTGATTTCGGAGGGAGTAACTGACCTCCTGCATACCCGCCACGTGGACAAAAAGTGGTGGCGGTGAAACGGCAGCCACGTCATCAGGGTCATTGGGGGGTGAGGGGGTAGACTGTAGGGAGGAATCAGACTCCAGTCAAGGAAGGGTGGGGAGGGGGTCGTTGGGAACGTGAGGGAGGTGGGGCCACATCCGACACGTGTGAGACGTATGTATGATGACTGTATGTCGCCACATGTGTGTGGGGGCCCACATTAATGAAGCGTGTAAGTGGGGCCCACGTTCTGTTTCATAGTGGTTTCCCCGTTTTGCAAAGTTTTGTCCCCTGTACGGACAACTCGGACAGACATGGATGAATTATGAATCTTTCTCATGCCTGCCCCCACCACCACCACCATCATAGTGGGGGACAACTATTTTCCTTCCTCATTTACAATTTTCTTTTTTTCTTTTTTTCTTTTTTTAAAAGAAAAAAAAGATTGAGAGATTTGAAAACATGGTCTGCTAAATCCCTCTCGTCATTATCACCAATTTTGTCATGACCCAATAAAAATATTTCCCTAAAACTTTGATGGCAAAATACTTGTTTTAGGGGATTAATAAAATCCATAATGAAAGAAAATTAGAAAAAGATGGTATGGAGTATGGAGTATGGAGTATGGAGAACATTTCTGTGGATTATTCTTATCATTATTATTATGATCTGTTATGTAATCGCGTGATAATACACAACCCTAAAAATGGTATAAAATTGTCACTGCCATCAATCTCCTAGTATATACAGATACCACAATTATTAGAAAAAAAACATAATTTAGTATTATTATTATTATTATTATTAATTCTGATATATTTTTACAATAAAATATCACGTGGACAACATATTATTATCAAGTAGGCTGAATAATGTGGTAGGATGAGTTTTGCCTCACTACATCATCACATATTCAGAAACAAAACACGCTATTATAATTAATATGATAAGATCATAATTTTATATCAATCACATGAAAATCTTAATTTAACAATTATAAAGAATTAGAGTTGGTATATTTTGAGCTTTTTTTGGTATCATAAATAATTCCTTTATAAAATTACATTTAGATAAATTTTGTAAAATTACTTTAAATTTTTTTAGAGGATTAATGATTACTAGATTAATACATGATAATTAGAATTTGTTACCCTTTTTGTGATTTTTCTAATAAATCCTGAAAGGGTTAGAGTTCATCCATGCCATATGTATACATACTTTGTATGTTCAATAAAATTTTATCTTTAAAATCCAATTTTAACTATTTATCTTTCTTAAATTTTTCATAAAAAAAACTACTTATCTTTAAATTCTATTTAACGTTGATTTTACAAGAAAATATAAAAATATTGTTCTTAATGAACACTTTTTAAAGAAATAAATTTATTAATTCATATTAATATATAGAAAGCATATAATAATAAAAAATGTTAAAACCCAAGGATGTAATATTGAGATTCATGCAAGGTTAGGTTCGATCTAACGTTTGATAATAAAAAAGCGTCTTCAAAAATAAGATTTGAATATCTTGTGAAGTATTGACCAATAGGACCGATATGATAAGCTACATCGGGGCCAAAATTTCTCATATGAACTACTTATCTGAAAATTGACAAAAGTCAGCTGTGCTTGATCTGTTACAGTCATGAAAAAAGTGAACAACAAAAATGCAGCTAGACCCGATGATAAAAACAAGAAAAAACAAAGGAATTTTATTAAAAAATAAAACCCATACTTAGGTAAGAACAATGAAAGGGGTAATTTTAGACCAAAAATGGTAAAAAATAAAATAAAATTCATTCTATCTGACAGATGGAAGGGCAATTACAGCTTCTAGAAGGAAAAAAAATTATACATTTGTTAGTGAATACTTATGATTTCTTTCTTAATGAATACTTTTTATGTCTCATTATATTGTTAATGAATACTTATAAAGCAAAAAGAATTGATGGGCGGGCCGAGGTGAGCTCAAATCGTGCCAGGTCAAATTTGGTCCGATTTTTTTGAGTCAATAAATTAAAAGCTCGACCTTAATTTCGGGCGGACTAGGCCTTTGTGACACAGGCCTAAATTGCCACTTCCCAATTCAAAGCGAAATGATAAAATTATAAATTTTTTAATAATACATTTTTAATAAAATAAAATTATACATTTGTTAAAGGAGAAAATAATTATATCATCATTTCTTTCTGTATCTTTGAATAATTTGAAGATAATACATCTATGGGTTGAATAACTATAAATTATATATACATTTGATTGATCTTTTGTATTTATTGTAATAAAAAATGAAATAATACGTGTACATCCTTATTATAAAATGACAAATTAATACGAATTATGTAAAGATTTATTTATTTTAAATATAACATAATGTATATTTTCAAGTGACATGAAACATTTATATTTGAGAATAGTGTATGTGCCCAGATTTTTGAGTAATAAACATATTCTAAGTCCATGGGCAGTGTATAATTGATAAAATATTTAGTACAATTTCACTTATTCAAGAGCTAGAAATTTTGTGTAGAAGAGGTAAAATTATAAAAATAAAAAGGTGGATTATAATAGATATGGATAGAATTTTGTATCTGAGAAATAATGTTCTCAATATCACCTTTTTTTTTTTTTGTAAATAAGTTCTCAATATCACTTAAAAGGTAATTCTTGATATTCACCATATCAAGAAAGAAATCATAAGTTGCGTCCAAATTAAAGGACGAAAGACTAAGATTATTGACAAAAATAGTTTAAATATCTTTATTTTTTTTTAAAAGGAGTTTAAATATCTTTATAATTTAGTAATTTTAAACATTAGTCATGAAAGAAGAAATTACTGTATACCAAAATCAAATTGAAAAATATTATCATTATTGCCATAGACAAGTTTTAAATTTTATTAAATGTAAAAAAAAAGGTCTTACAAATATTTAAATTATTTTCTCAACAGAATTTAAAAAAAAAAAAAAAAGAAATTTGAAGTAGATTTTCTTTTTTTAGGAATCTTCACAGTAATAACTTCTAGAAAAACTCAAAGGATATTTTTAAATACAACAAAAAACTTGACTACAATATTTTAGTTATTTTTAGAACTTTTTTTTTCTAATTATTCATAGATTAGTAGGATTTTTTTACATAATTTATATAAATAACTTGAAAGTATTATAATAAAGTGGTTTCTTTCATACCACCGAGAGTTTATCTTTCTTTTTCTTTGTTTTTTTCGTATTTTGTTATCGACTTTTACAACATGTTTTGTTGTCGATTTATTGTGACAAGTAGTTCGTCGACGGTTAGCTTTTTCGTGAATTTTTGTGTCGATGGTTCAGACGATAAACTTCAATCTAATAAAGTCATCATATCAAATCATGTTGATAAGTATGTTGTAGATCTAAAATATTATATAACTATGTAGACCTTGAATAAATCATTTTTGCTAAATGATACACTATCCTCTAAAGTTTTTAATACTTTTGATTCGATGTTTCTATTGTTAAAGTGAATCAATAAATTTATCACTTTAAAAAAAAACTTGAAAGCAATAAATTTTTATTTAAAAATATGCAACGACATGAGAACTTTTACGTAATCATATGATCAACTTATAAAATAGTATTCTATGAAAAGAATACCTACTTTTAAAATAATCACATTAATTTGCATGCCAATTTATTTTTCTTTTTTCTCCTTTGTCCCATAATATGGAAAAAAATCTACTATAAAAATATTTATTAACATCAACAAAAAGATAAAAATAATCATAAAAAAGGAAATTATATTTTATTTGTCAAACCACGAGCCCATGCACATATGAAAGACGATTTTACATCATAGCACATTCGAACTAACTCTCATAAAAACTAAAAGGGATCATAAAGGTGTTAAAACTTCTATAAAAACATCTTGTGTGCCCAAGGCTGGCTTCGATATCATTAGTTAAGGTAGGAGGGCCTTCTCTCCTCTATAAAAGGAAATTATATTGGCACCCAGCAAAAACTCTCTTCATATACATAGTTCTTTTTATTTTTGAAATTCCATGGTTCTATTTATTTTTTATTTTTTGAGTAGTTCTATTTATTTTTTTGGACCACATTTTAATTTGAAAGTAGGAGCCCTAATGCTATGCTCCCTATACCCTTATGCTATGTTGTAGTTTTTCTTCCGAAACATGCAATGCTATAGTTTTAAAAAAATATTTATTAATATATCCATGTTGTAGTTTTAAAAAATATGCAACCACCTTTTCTAGTATTACTCCTCAAAGGCTCAAACCAGCCGTTTATTAGGGATGGCAATGGTCCAATTTGGGTGGGATTTTAGATTTTATTATTATATCTCTATTTATTATCTATATCTTCATCTTTATCTCCTCCAGTTTAGATTTTTTATCCACACCCCACATCTATCGAGTACCTATACCTTACCAAAATATCCTATTCAAATTTGTGAAATGAATCGTGTTTAGAAAATCATGAATATTAAAAATAATTTGTTTATATAAATGTTAATAGAATTATTATGGGGTGATTTCATGAAACCAATAAAAATACAATTACAATCAAACATTATACAACAAATAACAATAAACTAGAAGTAGTGGATCACAAAAAGATCATCCTACATAAATTATAAACTAAAACAACTTCTATATAGATCAATAAATTCTTAGTTATATGCAAGCACCACCCTTTAACAAAAATATAATAGAAATAACTTCAAGACTAGTTTAAAATGTTATATTTTTAGGCTTTTTAATATATATTATATTTCGTCATACAAACTTGATTACATAAATATTTAATTAGATCTAAAATGTTTATCTCTACCCTCCTTCATTAGGATCGGGTATTAGATTCTTTATTGGGTTTCGAGGAAATTGCCATTCCTTGTGCTTATTCCATTTTATTTTTATTTTTTAACTCAACCTAGTTCTTTCTAATCACAAATCTTAATTTCAAATCATTTTTGTTTGAAAACTTATTTAGATCGAAAGACATTTACAAACATTTTTAACTCATTTGAATATTTTTTAAACATTGTGATCGTACAATATATAATATAGATATCTTTTAAAAGGTTTACCATATATATATATATATATATATATATATATATATATATATATATATATATATATATATATATAATATAATTTTTGCAAAATTATTAAAATGGTTGAAAAAATATCAAGAAGAGTTTTAAAAGTGATTTGAAATTGAGAAATCGAGAAAAAAAAGGCAATATAAATGAAAAAAAAAAACCTCTTATAATGTTTTGGTTCTTAATATTTAAAATTTTAGTACTAGAAAGTCCAATATTTTTTACCTACCATACCCAGTTCATGTGATGCTCAACATTTTAAGAAGGCATGACATAAAAAGGGAAGAGATCCCGGGTTTGAGTCCCTATAGTAACAATTTATTATATTATCCGATATTTTTGTATAAGATTTTCTTTAAGCTATTTTTGATATGAAGGAATTCAAATAGTGAAATTTGACAAATCTATGGATTTTTCCCTTATCGACCGTTTGGCTCCTAAAAAATTAGATGAATTCCATGGTTTAAAGGATTCAATGGTTTTCCCAAATCCATTAAAAACCGGATTTTTGAAATACCTAACCGCATGAGGTATTTCAAGAATTTCATTTATGGCTGATGATGTAACCAAATTCTAATGTTATGCCTATTTACTCTCACTCATCCTAATTTTCATCCACAAAATCCATCAATTTTAAATTCATACCCAAATGAGGCATTATATAAAATCCATTCTTTTAAATCCCTTCATTTCAATTTCATTATTTTCATCAAATCCATGAATTCTAAATTCCATCATGCCCAAATGGAGACCTTAGTGATTTCTGTAAATCATTTGTATGTTAATATTAAAGGTGGATTCCAAGACGATTTTATTAGATACAAGAATAAATTCTCTATTCTTATACATTAAATGCATATTACCTTAGAAAAGTCACCTAATTGACACCAACAATAAAATCTCCTTAGTTGTAAAAAATAAAATAAAATATCCTTATTCTTCAAGAGATTTTTTTCAAAATAAAATATATATTTCTAAAAATTGAAAAGATTTAACAAACCAAAATTAAATATTGAATATTCAGGTATCTATCACAATTTTAAAAAAAAACATAATTTTAGTCAAGTCTAAAACCTTCATTAAATTAAAAATAACAAAAAATACTTTCGAGAAGCAAGTTTATCGCTTAAATTAAAATTTTTCACTTTAAAAATTCATAAAAGTGCATATGTTAATATTTTTTATTACAAATGGATCAGGGTGTCTACTTCCTTTTTTTTTTTTTGCTTTCAAACAAATTGCTTCGACTTTAATTTTATATTTTAACATTTTATTTTCTTAAAGAAAAAAACTAATTTTATTGATTTAAACTAACAATAGAAACATAAAATCAAAATCGTTAAAATCCATATAGAATAAAACAATATCTAAGTTAATAGTATAATGAGTCGTTCGAACATCACGTTTAATAAGTTGAACCTACACATTTGATATTATTATTGTGACTAGAATACCTATGATTCTATTTCTACAGCATATTGACGACAATTGATTTAATTTTTTGTCGCTGATTGGATATACTTTGTGTTGGGATTGTCCATATCTTTATCTCAAGGGTTTCTATAAAAAAAATGATTATTCTAGAGATCGAGGTTGATGAAGATTTGATGTAATAAACATGAAGTCCCTAGGAGAACTTGGAAGTAATAATTGGGACTAGGGTTGTCTAGTGAGGGACGTGTCAAACTGCGAGGAAGTGGGACTAAGGTCGAAGCTGATGTGGAACGCAAGTCAATTATGGATTCTTGGAGGCCAAGGCACTTGGGGAGCAAGGTATCGATGAGCTTGAGATCATTTTGACAAGTGGATAAATATCAAATCAAGAAGACCAAAATTAGAAACAAATCAGGTTTCTATTATAAAGAGGATATTCGAGTATCAAGATTCCTAATTCCGTTATGGTATCTTAAAGGAAAGTTCAAAATCTAGAAGGTAGGATATGGAGTCATATTAGGATGATGATCCAGTCCTATTAAGACTTCTAAGACTGAATTACAGGTGCTATAAATTCGAGGGATTGGAAGTTCTCATTACGGATTTTAGGAGTAGAGCTTGAAGAAGAGCAGAAATTAAACTTATTGAAGGTGTAGGTCACAGATACTTAGTTTGAGAATTATTACACCTTTGGTGAAAGATGATATTTTAATTTTCTTCATTATATCTATGTTGAGAGGTGAATGAAGGGAGTTAATTCTGAATTCCTCTATGAGTGATTAGGTTTCAAGAAGGGCCATGGGTAGAGAGGGAGTCTCATACCATAAGGCCCAATTATGTGAATTGGAGTGGTGGAAATCCTTGCATGCGGTCCTGATCTCGTGGATATAGGCGGTTGTGAATCATGTAAAAAATTGTGTGGGGCGTATTTTTATATGCTTATACTTTATATCGCTCTACACACTCGATCCACGAGGGGAGTTTAGGCGCCTTGCGGGAATCGAACTCTCACATGGCCCAACCACAGGTGTGTTTAAGAACCTACACTTATTTATGTCACTTTGCTTATCTAAATGGACCATCATACAAATAAACATCATGACAGCGAAGGCGACAAGCAAGCGTAGCGCAAGGCGACAACAAATAAACAGAGTACCAGACGGCGACAATATGCGCCGTACCAAGACGGCGACTAAAACATGAAATGACAAATGAAAATCTAGATCTTATGGAATAACCACTTTATTGAGGAAAAAACTGATTGAAAGAGGAGTAGATGGGTGATTTAAGGCTAAGAATGACAAAAAAATCACCTCTATTTGCTTAAAGGAAAAGAGGCTAGCATGGAAAACGTTGAGGGAAAAGATATTTCTATTTTAGTTATATAAAATAAATAAGTTTTTGTAAGAATGATAATAATTAATTATTTATCATAATAATTTTATCATTTTAATTTTTTGTAAATATATTAATATGTTATACATATATCACATAAATATTTTTTATTTTATCACAATAATAAGGGTGATTTAAGTAAAAGACTTTTTGAAAACTAAATTTCGGAAATCTAATCATTTGTTAATTTCTTATTTCATTTTGGAAAAAATACCCTCATTGTTTTCTTGTTAAAATAACTTTTTCTTTTCAAAGATATATGTAAATATAAGAAGTGAAAAATGACGTTTTTATCCATTATAAGTCATTCTTCAAGAAAAAACATGGATGTTATGTAAAGGAAAAGAGGCTAGCATGGAAAATTTTAAGAGAAAATATATTTTTTATTTTAGTTTTATAAAATAATAATTGTTTTTGTAAGAATGATAATAATTAATCATTTGTCATTTTAATTTTTTTGTAAATATGTTAATATGTTATACATATATTAGATAAATATTTTTTTTTGGAAATCTGCTCATTCGTTAGTTTCTTACCTCATTTTGGAAAAAATACCCTCATTGTTTTCTTGTAAAAATAACTCTTTCTTTTCAAAGATATCTGTAAATATATGAAATGAAAAAGGGTGTTTTATCCATTATAGATCATTCTTTAAGAAAAAAACATGGGAACCTTATTTTAGATTCAAATGATAGTGATAGTTGGTCTTTATTAGGCGATAATAAATTACCTACTTGGTAAAGTAACTGATAGTTGGTAGTTGATTGAAGGTAAATTTACTCATATAACATGATAGAGAGATATAAAAATTGTTGGTTGCACTTTGTTTTTTGGGTGAACAGAAATCAGAACAGTAGTGAGAGATGTGTTATGTACACTAGGAAAGTCCCTTGATAAATAGAGGGGTCACAATAATCCGCTATACAGCTTTGCCTTAGCCCGACTTTATCGCACTTATTAGTCTTTCCTAGACATATACTAACAAGTTACCACCTAATATCTTGAGCTCTGATACCATTATTAGAAGGTCTTTAAGAAAAATGTGCGAATTTGGCTTAGCCCAAAACAAACAAACAAGAAACAATTGAGGTAAGATGACCTTATATGATTGGATGGCTGAGGAATGTAATATCATTGTCCTTAAAGTAGATTCGCCCTCCTCCGATTTGTAACCTTGGTGGAGTAGGGAACCAGTGCTCTACCTCTAGGATTTAACAACCAGATCTCACATCGAATGCACTCCCTTGGTAAGATGTAGTACAACTCGAACAATAATATTCCTCCAAGGAAATGCGCTTAGTATGAAAGCACTTGAAAATTAGAAAGAGTTCTAGGGGCACTTGAGGAGAGAGAGTGCTTGAAAGCACTTGAGAGGAAAAGTGCTTGAAAACACTTGAGAGTGGGAGAATTAGAAAGCACTTAAGTAAGAGAGAGGAGAGGCTTGAGAGTGAGATACCCTCATTGTTTTGCTCATCAACTTCAAGTAGCTCTTATAGGCGTGACAAAAAATTATATTCAAATTGCTTGTTTATTCGGTATAGTTACTAATATGGTTAATGTTGTTGGTGCTTCATCTAAACGCCGTGTTATCCTTCGTGAAAGCATGTTACAAGGTTAATTGAATCTCTTAGTAATGATGAGTTTTCTAGTGAGCAAGGGTTGAACCAAGAAACCATTCTTAAACGTGCCTATGATACACG
The DNA here is from genome assembly GCA_016808115.1 of Tetrastigma voinierianum. NCBI lineage: Eukaryota > Viridiplantae > Streptophyta > Magnoliopsida > Vitales > Vitaceae > Tetrastigma > Tetrastigma voinierianum. The sequence continues at coordinate 70,294 of JAEQBH010007788.1, read as the reverse complement.
GTGGGCTCACGTTATGGTGTTTTACTCATATTGATTAACATGTTCTTATTTGTGATTGAAGTACTTGAAATTATTATGGAGGATGGTTCAAATTCTGAGCAAAGATATGAAGCAACTCAATACGGTGAGGTCATTACAATCCATTTAACTTTATCTTCGGTTTGCATTTGATGAGGGCTATATTGGATCATCACAAAGCATTACAAGGAAGGATCAAGACATTATTAATGCCATGACTTTGGTTAAAGTATGTAAGAAAGAACTGCAAATAATGAGAGAAAGTGGTTGGAGTTCCTTACACGATGAAGTTTCTTGTTTTTGTGAAAAATATAACATTGATATTCCAAACATGGATGATATATTTCTTTTCGAGGAGACCACGACGTAAGGCTCATGAAATTAAAAATTTACATTATTATCAAATAGAGTTATTTTATGTTAATATAGATATATGATGGTGCTTTTCTCAGTTATGGCAGGATCTTCTCGAAATTATTTGGAAGACGATACAGTTGAAGCCGTCTGCGGGCGAATCGTTGTATAACTTACCTTTGCACTAAAAGGATGGTGCAGCGGTCGCCTCTTGGGATTATCCGATGCTAGTCGGTTTAACTCTTATTGAAAGGAATTCAGCGGATGGCGTTATAATTACGTACCTTTTTGTGGTAGATGGGTCGGTATTTATAAGGAGAAACTGTGGTTACTTTCCTTGTTAGACAGTGATACGATATCTCTTCCATTGGGTGAGGAGTTTCCTTTTTCTTATCATGGATCGATTTGGTAGGGATAATGGAGGCGTGATCATGAATTCTTCTTTCCTAATCCAGTGGAGGCGCGGATCATGGAGATTAGAGACTTACTTTGCGTAGTTCTAGGCCACCTATATTGCTTGATTATGCGCGGGAGTGGTTTCAACTGCAGGGCTGGGCAGTGTGCTGGCATGGGTAGGATCTCATGTGGGGTTGAGCTTCTTGGTTGGGTGCGTACTGACTCCTTCATAAGGTGGAGGTCTGGGCTTGCGCCTTGGGCTTGCGCTCTGGGATTGTGCTGCGGGCACAATGCACGTATTGTTTACCCAATCAATATCTATTGAGAGCTTAATAATCGGGTTTACCAAGATAAATGATGAGTTGCTTCTCTAAATCTTAGTGATTCATTTATTGCTTTTGACAAGCAAAACTAATGCCATTGTAGTTTATTCAAAATATTTTCTCGGCCGAGTTGGTGGTATTGGCAATCAACTTAAACCTATATCATTGACGTGTGATCGATGATCATTTCAGAGTTGAAAGGAATTGAGTGATCTTGTAAAAAAATGGTTGAGACAAAAACACACATTGTGTATCAACATTTATTTAGCATTACGTGACCTTGATCTTACGGTTGCAACTACAACCATAGAGAGAACATTTTTTGCTATGAATATTATGAAAAATCGACTATGAAATTGAATGGGAGATCAATTGCTTATGTATAGAAAAATATATTTAATAGCATTGACAATAAAACTATTGTGCAACACTTTTAGATTAAAACTCGTTGAATACAATTGTAAAATATATTCAATAGCAATGTTACTAATAATGTAAGTTTTTTTTTTGTATTTATAGTTAATTAAATATTATTTTATTTATTATTAAATGATGCTAAAAGCAAAATCATGGGTCCAGGTGGATAAGAAAATAGCTAAGGGGTCAAAATTCAACTAAAAACCATGCAAATACTAAGTAAAGACCCATCTCTAACCCCAGACTTTGTTTACATTTTGTTTGATTTCGGTTCCCCTATATTTTCATCCGATCAAAATATTAATAAACTAAGCATTACAATATAAACTCTAATCTCATCTCTAACAAATTGTTTTTTAAATAATTAGATATATATATCCAAGGATCAAAATATTGGTAATCACGGATATATCAGTACTTCGATTTTACGGATATATCGGTAAAATATTGGTGGATATTTTATCAAAATTATCGGTAAAGTGAAAATGAAGAAAATACTTTGAAATTCATGGAAATACTTTGTTAAACTATATAAAAAAGACATAAATAAGCAAATATACATTTGTTGAAGACGATATTCATTATAATTTATTAAGGAATTACATTACAATAGTCTTTTAAAACCAAAATGAAGTCCGATGTAGCTCCATTACATTATTTGATGAAGGGATCTCATCTTATTGAAGACAATATTCAAAACCAAGATCTTCAAAATATTGAGATAAATCACAAAGAAAAAATAATTTGAGAGTCAAATGGAGCTTGGATGTGGATAGATGAGTTTGTAAAGAAATTGCATGATTTTAGGAGTATTTGTAGAATTGTTTGGAGTCAAAATAGTCATTGGATTGTCAAAAAACCATTGTGATTTAATTCTAACCGTTAGATTTGATTTTGGTTCAAATCTTATCGTTGGATCATCATATATCCGTTGGAAATTAATCTGAACCGTTAGATTAAACTTCAAATTTAAAATCAATTGTTGGATCCAAAACATAGGCTTTTGATACTTTTAAAGAAGCCGATGAAATATGGATCGTTGGATCAAAACAAGACGGATATGAGCGATCAGTTAGGTCAAGTTAAGGGCATTCGATATTTTGAAAATATCATTGATATTTCCGATATTTCATCGGAATTTCCAACCCATGCGCACGCGAGGTATACTCTCGATATTTCCGTGAAATATCGACATTTTTCGATATTTCGCCAAAATATCGGTGATTTTCATGATATTATACCGATTTTTAGACCAACCGACTATCGTTTCGCAATATCGTATTGTCTGAAGCCCGATATTTGATATAACGGCGAATGTAATGATTTTTGTTCCTTGGAAATATTATTATTTTATTACTTGATGTCACATATTAATATTAATAGTCAAGCCATTAATCATAATTTATTAAATATATAATTTATGATAAATAAAATTAATTGTAATATTTAAGTATTTTTGAAACATTTAAGTTTTCATCTAATTTTTATTTCTATGTAAATATATTTATAAATTATGTCATAAAAATTATTTTGAAATAGAGTTTATTTTAAGTTATCATTTTATTATATTAAATAACTAAAAATAAAATTAAAAAATTAATATCAAATTAAAAATAATTTAAATAGTATAATTATTACAAATAAATTTAAAGTATTTAAAAATATTTATATTATATAAAATAATTAAGGATAAATTTTCAATTTTTTGACTTAAACAATAAAAATCAATTTAAAAAAGATAAAGTTAACGGTAAAATTGTTGAATAAAAATATTATCTCAAAATTATAAAATAATTAAATAATTTATAAAAAATAAAAGTTTTTAAAATTTAAAATATTTACATAAATAAGGAAGAAGGAATAAAAGTTTTGTTTGATAATTTAAAATATTTTACATAAATAAGGAGAGAAGAGTAAAAGTGGAAAATGTAATATTTTAACAGGGGCCTTTTAGAAAAATTCGATTATAGCACCATAAATTACCCCACCCCCACCCACCACCACCCTTTACCTCTCCTAGTACTTTGTCGGCTATCGGTAAATGATTATGTATTTTACCAAGCATCTACAAGAGAGTGATTTGGGTGAATAACTATCATTTCTTGATTCTTTCCTTCACTCCATTTCAACCAAAAATTCGAAATGATTAGCTTTACAAATTTTGAGTTATTTAAGATATTTTAACCAAATATTTCTATTCTTTGAAAAAAAATTCTAATAATTAAGTTATATCATAATTTTTTTTTGCAACTAAGTACTTTATTACAATGTAGTAAATTGTTTCCAAGGTTATATCATATTTAGACAAACAAGTGTTAATCTAAATTATTTTTCTTAATATATTTCAGATGTTGATTTTAAGTGTATAAAAAAACAACTTAATAATTAATAGAAATACAATATTAAAAGAACTAACAATTTAATACTTAATGCTATTAAGTCTTATTCAAAATTCAACTAAATAAAGTGGAAGTTAGCCCGCTAACGTGCCAAACTTGACCACACTTCTTTTTTAAAGAATTTTTTTTTTTAATTTTTAACACGTTTATCTAAAAAAAATGAAAAAACAAAACTATCACACAAGAGAAGAATGAAAAAGATATTTCAAATATATTCGAATTATTTAAGCACATGTATCGATAGAATTTAAGTTATTTAAGCACATGTATTAATAGAATTAAGTTCTTAAAGAATAGTGTAGATAGTTGGATGTGTAAGAGTTAGATAGATTCATAAATGAATGTTCTAACTGTTTTTGGATTATTTATCCTTTAAAATTGTTAAATAAGTCTTATTCCTATCCAAATTTTGTGAAGATGGATAAAAAATACCAAAAGAAAGTTTTATAATATTCATGTAAATTTAGAATTTTTCTCAAAAATGTTACATAAGAGTTCATATACAAGTTATACAAATTAACGTGGGTGCCTTCAATTGTACGGAATTAGATTCCATGTATATGAAAGACTATTTCTTAAGTTTCTCAAAAATATATATATATATAATCAATTTCATAGATTTAAGGCTAGTTTGTGTCCAAAAGACTGATGCTGGGCTCATATGATGCAAATTCACCAAATTAGCTCTTTATGAGACATGTATCATAATTAGTTTAGAGTTTTCTAGTAAAAAGTTGTGTTACCATTAATAAAATAATTGGCCTTCATTTTCTTTAATGCAATGATGATAGTTTTTAAATAAAAAGAAGGCGAAAGTTTATTTCTACATAAGTCATATGGTAGCAAGTTTCCTTCACCCACTTTTCTATGAATCAATAATTTAGGTCATAATGCAGTTACACTTTTTAATTGTCACAAGTTTACTATGTTAATTAAGAAGAATATTTTCTCTAATTGTGCATTGCTTTGGTTGTGGGTCTTGTTTTGGTTTGTGAAAAAATGGTGTGGAAATGTAGTTCAAAATTGGTATACAAATTAAAGCCTAAATATGAAATAGTGATATGATAGTGGCCTAGGGCGCTTTGGTGCAATTGGCTCCTAGATGAGTGATATGTTCCTAATTGTTATAAAGTCTATAATGAGAACAAAAAACCTAATCAACTTTGCACATAAACAAACATCTTTAAATACGTTACTTCAACCAAAAAAAAAAAAAAAACTTTAAATACATACATAAATAAATACCATCCTTTAAGTACTTTACAAGTAAATGATTCAAGGAAAGAAGACTTTCTTTCCATCTTCTAACTCCTCCGAGATTTTGATATTCAAGAATTTCTAAATTTAAAAAATATATTTTAGGAAGAATTTTGCTAAATACATATATAAAACATTACTATTATAGTTAGATTACTTATTAAAAATAAAAATATAAAATTATCATCAATAGGATTAAGATCCCGTCCTAATTAAGATTTTGGAATATTTTCTTATTTAATGTCGTATATTCTGATTCATCTTAATGTACTTTCTGTTTTGTAATTATACTATTATTGGAGGACATATCAAATATATCTTAAAGGCTATTATTTACTATAACAACTTAGGGCGTTTGTTTATTTTATTTAATGTTGAATGAAACTTTTATTTACGTAAATGCAAGACATAATGATATTAATTATTAAGTTGTTTGTTTTTATAAAAAAATAATTTAAGTCTCTACTTGTTTGTGTAAAGATGATACAACTTGTTTGTGTAAATATGATATAACGTTATTATTATGATAAAATGAAAAAAGAAATGATATATGTATAACATATTAAGATATTTACAAAATTTAAAATGATAAAATTATCATGATAAATAAGTTATTATTATCATTTTTAAAATAATTATTATATTTAAAATATAATATGTAAAATTAATAAATTAAAAAAATAATAAATTGATGAAAATAAAATTAAATATTCCATGTTTTAAAAATATTTTAAAATATTATGTGTGGATTTAAAAGATTTAAAAATATTTTGCATAAATTCAAAAATAAAACAAACTGTCTAAACTTTGAAAGCAAATTGCTTTCAGAAAAGAAAAAAAAAAAAAAAAAAGCTCCCTTAATCACACAAAAAGATCATGAATAAATATGCTCATACATATATTTTAAACCTTTTGGCCATTTGGCATTATATATGGGTCTTTCTTAGGTGATTTTATAGGGTGCTAAATCTTCTTGAGTTGCCTTTGAGGGCGGCCCTAATTTATAAAGGGTTGTGACGGAAACCTTTGTCAGTGAGGTTAAGGCTCTAATCCTTTTAAGGAGTGATATAATAGTGAAGTGAATAGATATAAAAAAGGTAAAAATATATTTTGAGTTTGACCTTTAATCCTTGTACAGTTGTACAGATGTACAGATGTACTTTTGTTTTTTCCCAGACCCACCAAAGGAGAGAAGGGAAGAAAAATACAAACGAATTGTAGAAGGATTAAACAGTGAGTTCTCAACAACAAAATGCTAAATTATTTAATCATGAATGCACCACGTAAGTTAAGGAGCATTATAATTCCACATATGAATAAAACCCCACTTTAGTTTATTGTGTGGGGGCAGCCATGAGAGTGGTGGAGGCATGATCATCACTATTGGAAATCTCATAGCAAATCAGAGAAGAGAAGAAAGAAAAAACCGTGAAGCAGCCAGTGATGAAAAACAAATAAAGAAGTCAAGATCTTTGTCTAGTTTTGTATTGGTTTCCACTACACAGCTAAAGGGGGTTTGATGAATGAGTGCACATTATGATCTTGCTTGTTTTTATTGGACTTGGAAAAGGATCTAGTGGAAAAAAAATTGCCCAGTGAAGTTTCAGAGTGCTTTCCTAAAGCTCAATAACAATTAATTCTATGTTTTCAAGCAAAAAAAAAAAAAGTTTTATCACATTCACTTGTGATCTTTTCTTTCTATAGGGTTTAGCATGATGATATTATTATTATTATTCTTTAGTAATTGAAACTAATTTATTTATTTTAATTTATCGATATAAAAGATTAAATAATTTAAAATTATGTAAATTTCTAAATAATTTAAGTTATATATGATGAATTTTTCGTATGTAACCAAATATAAGAAAATTATTTTACTTAATATTTTCCTTAATAATTTTCAAGAATCAAACGCAATCTAAATAAAGAAAAATTAAAATATTAGGGGAAAGAAAAAAAACTATATTTGGTTTTTGGAAAACGCTAGAAAAAACAAAAAAATCATTTGAAAAATCATTTTCAGAAGTTTGGAAGACATGGAAAGTACGAGATAAGAAAATATATAGGAAAATATTGTAGTATTTTACATAGTACTTTCCTTGAAATTAATAAGAGAAAATAGAGAAAGAAAAGGAAAAAATTGTTTTGCATTATATCTATATAAAATTTTATATTATTTTCCTACTTTTCTCTCATTTTCTTAAATTTTCTTTCCTAAAATTTTCCTTAAAAGCATTTTTCAGGAACCAACCATGGCATCAGGAAATGATTTTTGTATATTTGATTATCTAATAAAAATCTTAAACAAAATTAAATGTAAAGTAGATTTATTACTTTACAAGCATATACTTTTAAATTATTTAAAATCATTATACGATGGAATTGAAATAAATAAATTGACTTTGAAGTGGCAAATAAAAATAACACGTTGGAATTAACTTTGTTTTTATTTTACTCCATTTTTTCTTTCTCCCTACTTTTCCTCATCTTCTTCCCTTTGAATTTTCCCTGAAATTTCTAGGAACCATACATAACATTCATGTTCTAGGTAAGGAAAAAAATTGCAAGGAGGAAGAAGGAGATGAAAGTTGTAAAGAAAAATAAGATGAGTGAAAGAATCAGTGTATATTCAAATAATTTGTTTCCACTGCCCCAAAGCCAAGTGAAGAGAAGGTAAGTCAAATGAAACAGTAAGCCCCACCAACCTCCAGACACATCAAGTCTTACACTTCTTGGGGCACACAATGGAGAAAAGGTAAGGAAAAGATGAAAGGAAAATAAAATATATATATTTGCCACCAAAAAAGAGAGCATACAAGGGTAGACAAATGGATTCCCCACACCTACCTCCCTCATCTCTTTCTTTATTTCAACTGTTATTGCTTTCTTGCATCATCGTAGCTATCGCATTTCTACCTTTTATTTGTTTATTTATTTTCTGAGAATGGTCAGTTTGTGATGCCCACAAAACCAACCACTGATTTTTCGTTAAGTGTGCTTAGCCAACTTTCCTCCTATTTCTCTCCAAAGCAATGTATAAGAGAGACAATTAAGTACTTCAAGAAAATCTCTGAACTTATATTTTATTATTGCATAAATACAAGAACAACACTCTTAAGTGTTTCCTACTTGTTTTCCCACAAGGAACCCATAATCTATTACAAAACACTGCCTTATGAACCCTTTAATATGCAAGGTCAATGACCATATATTTATAGAGGCTCATGGTCACCTCTTGATCAAACACACCTTTTCAAAGGGGTGCCAACCTATGAGCTTTGTACAACACATAGCCCCGCTCATAACCCATTCTTAAACTGCTACCCCTTCCAAAAGGGTGTAGACAGCTTGCAAACCGATCCCCATGTCCAATCAGCAACTATTTTGCTCATACCCCTATGCCTTGGTCTGTTGAGGCATTTTATCAAATACCTAGTGAGCTTGTTATGTCTTAAGCCTGTTTAACATCTGATCCCATAACAACAGGTCCCCTTGCTCTGAGTCATACATCACCATCCCAAAACTAAGCCAATCAGATCATGGCATGGCGCCCATGACTTGCATTTGACACGCATAAGCTTTATGTGCCCCCAGAGAAAAACTAGTGTAGGTCATTGGGCCCTTGCACACAAATCCTTGTCAACCATCGAGCCATGTGCCTTGTGGCCATGGCGAGAGGGCATAAGGCGCCCTCCTCTGTGAGTTACTATCCACTCTTAAGAGTTTGTTGGCAATTCTCATTTTTCCTTGAGGAGACATCAAAGTAGCTTGAGTAGACATAATGCCTCCCAATTACCTTTCTGCCATGACTTTCCTATTTATTCTATCATGCAGGATACACGAGGCTTCCATCCATATTGATCCTGCGTTTGCCTTCCTTTCGTCTAGTTTGACCTCTCATGGGTGTAAGGCAACCCATAAGGCCCTCCATGTGCTGCTCATCGGCTTAGGTCTCAAAGGGGATCACACTTAGACATAAATGGTAATAAGATTCACATGCCAATGGAATAAAAACAAATTAAGGGGTATTGCTATAAAAAAAAAAAAAAGGGATACTAATTAACAGTATTGTTCATTAAACCTTTAGGATTGTTATATATATTATGAATTAATTACATAATTGGTGTTCTTTCCAAATGCTTTTAACTACCCGATAAAGTGGTTATTAAATGTAATGTTAGGTTTTTATTTTAGTACGTTCTTGGCAGTGCGTATGTGATTGTTATTAAACTTTCGGTGTGCGTGTGGTCGTCGTCGTCTTGGTACGACGGTGGTTGTGTGGATCTCGGTATAGCGTTTTGATTTTAAGTTATCGTGGTCACGGTGTTTATTTGTATTTAAGCGATTGATTGACGAGTATATGATCGAGAGACAATCGAGTCGATGGTCATGATATCTTGCTAAATTGGAGTCATATGTATTATAGTCGCGTATTAATATCGAATATGTGAAATTTGAAAGTATCGAATGTATGGGTTTGAGTTAATTAATTTATCTTTAATGCTTACAGAATTTTGTTTTATTCTTTATAGTTTTTAACAATTTTGATTATATGTTTCAATCGATGTATTGTTAATTTGAATCAATGAAATTATTTTTCTCTTCAAAACAAATTACATAAATGGTGTTTTAATTTTTTATTATTTTTTATTTATTTTGGTGTCTCAATTTTATTTTTGTTCACTCATGTGTATAATCAAAACTGGATCACAGCATTTCATATCATATAAAAATACTGAAATTATTTAAATGACCTTTAATGAGGTGAAAAGACAATATAATTATTTTCACTTACTATATATTTGTTAAATTAAAAAAGAAATTGATAAAATTGACTACTATGTAATTAAGATAAAAATAAAAAAAATTCTTAAAAGAAATATTATATTTTTAAAAACAAATTTAATTATCTTCTATTATTTTACTTATTTCTAAGTGTTATATGAAAATAAAATAATTATACATGAATAATTAAAAATAAAACATTAGATATAAAATTATTTTTTGAAAGGATATTTAAATTGTTTTTAAAATATGTTTTTTCAAAACATTAATTATTTATTTTTATCTCAATTCCATGTAATTGATTTTATGAATTTATTTTTTAATATAATAAATATATAGTAAAAACCATAATGAGGAAAATATAATATTGTCCTTAAAGGTCATTTAAGTAATTTCATCATTTTTATATGATATGGAATGACATGTGATTTGATTTTTGGTGATTCAACATTGTAATAAACCTTGATGGATGGGGAAGTACTTAATTGAACAAAAATTAATAGTTTAGACAATGAATAGAATAAAAATAAAGTTGAGACACAAAATTATAACATAATAAGAAATTGAGACACCATTATGTAATTAATCCATATATTATCTAAGCAAGGAGTTTACATTGCAATGACAAACAAGAATATATGCTACATATGTGCTAATTAATTTTCTTTTAGGCTATCTTTGATTGCTAGAAATTTGAGGGCAAATAAAATAAGGAGGAGAAGTATAAGGGATAAGGTGCATAAATGCTCTTGACTTATAGTCGTATATTTAATTTAGTCCTTGAGTTTTTTGCTTTCAGTCCATAGGTGTCCTGACTTTAGTGTCGTAGTACACGTTTTTCTTTTTGTCGTCAGCTTGTTTGGATGAATGACTTAATTGTTATCAGTGTGTCATTTCGATTTGAGCGATGTTTTAATATTTCGTTTGTCCGGGTTGTCAAGTCTGTGACGAGTAAAGCAATGAATAAATGTAATGGCTAAACGTTAAAAGCGTGGATCGAAAAGCTGATAGGTAGAATTGGATATACGATGTATAAGTTAAGGAGATTTATGCATCTTATCCCAAAAGTATAAGAAAAGAAAAAAAATTGAAGGAAAATAAAATAGATTGAAATTCGATATATTATTTTTATTTGTTACTTCTTAGTTTAACTCGTTAATATGAAATTTAAGTAATTTAATAATATTTGAGTTTCTAAAATCACGTTTTCTTCTAAAAATTTTGAAAGAAAATACAAGGAAAATAAAATAGAGAAGAAAAATAAAAAAACATAAAAAATGAAGCTAAATAAAAATAGAATTAAATCTCATACATTATTTTATTTATTGCCTGAAACTCATTTTATTATTTTAACTCATCAATATATAGATTAAACAATTTTAAAATATATAAGCTTTTAAGTAATTCTACTTATATTTTATTTTCTTCAAGATTTTTATTAAATAATCAAACCTAAAAAAATCATTTTCCTTATAATTTTTTTCTTAGTACTTTCCAAATACAGAACACAACCTAATTTGAGATGGTTCATTAGACAACAAAATATAAGAAAATAATTTTTCTTGCTATTTTCTCTTTCTTTAGTATTTTGCAAAAACCAAACACAGGGGTGTATTATTATTTTTACTTAATAATGAATAGAAATTTTATTTAACTGAATGTTGACTAAGGTTTAATAATATTAAGTATTAAATTTTTTTGTTTTCTTAATATTGTATTTTATTAAGTATTAAGTTGTTTAATTTTTATTTAGATGCTTAAAATCAACATCTTAAATCTATTAAAAAAAATAATTTAAGTCACTAATTGTTTTGTAATTATGATATAACTTTATTATTATGATAAAATGAAAAATATTTGCATAACCTATGTATAACATATTAACATATTTATAAAATATATAATGATAACAACCTTACAAAAATAATTATTATATTTATTTATTTTATATAACTAAACTACAATATATAAAATTAATAATTTAAAAAAATATATTAAGAGAAACCAAAATTAAATATTTCGTATTTTAAATATTTTGAAATATTATTTGTAATTTAAAGATTTTGTGCAAATTGTAAAATATGACTTTTTCTATTAAAACAAAAATTTTAAAAATTTAGAAATAAGTTATGCAAAAATTAAAAAAAGTCTAAAGTCAAAAAGCAAATTACTTTCACAAACAAATAACCCTTTGCGTTAAATGCTGAATAAAGCTTAATAATATTAATTATTAAATAATTTGTTTTTTAATATTGTATTTTATTAAGTATTAACTTTATTTGTTTTTATATACTTAAAATCAATATCATAAATATGATAGAAAAATAATTTAGGTGAGTACTTGTTTGTGTAAAGATGATATAACATTATTACAAATATTTAGTTTTTTTAAAAAGAATAGAAATATTTGGTTAAAAGACCTCCAAATAACTCAAAAATTTGTAAAACTAATAATTTCCATATTTTTCTCAACGAATGACTCATAATGGACAAAAATGCCTCTTCATTCATGTATTTACATATATATATATATATATATATATATATATATATATATATATATATATATATATATATATATTTGAAAAGAAAAGTTATTATTACAAGAAAATATGGGCATTTTTGTCAAAATGAAGTAAAAAATAAATGATTTTTTAAAGCTAAGCACTTTACAATGTAATAAATTATTAAATTTATGACCCAAACCGGGACTCCCTTTCCTATCACTTTACCGTTTTGAAACGTTGAGCGATCTACCCAGCGTAAGGTTGAAACGATGATGGATGAAGATTAGATTTCCGAAATTTAGTTTTCAAAAAGTCTTTTAATCAAATCACCCTTATTATTATGATAAAATAAAAAATATTTGAATATTATATGTATAACATATTTACAAAAAAATTAAAATGATAAAATTATAGTGGTAAATAATTTATTTATCATTCTTACAAAAAATAATTATTTTATTTATTTATTTTATATAACTAAAATAAAATATATAAAATTAATAATTTAAAAAATAATAGATTGATGAAACCAAAATTAAAAATATTTGGTGTTTTAAAAATGTTTTGCAATATTATGTGTGAATTTTAAAATGTTTTGTACGAATTCTAAAACGTGGTTTTTTTTCTAAATAGAAAAACACAAATATTTTGGCTTTAAGAAAATTTCAAAAATTCATAAATAAGTTATACAAAAATGAATAAACAAATAGCTCTAAGAAAAAAGCAAAAACAAACAAACGACCCTTATGTGTTTGTTTTTGCTTTCTTATCTTGAATATAAACTTTTGAGTTTAATGCAAAGTATAACTTTTTTGAGACTTGTCTTTGAATAGTGCTTAATAATTAAGTATTAAGTTCATTTGTTTTTAATATTGGGTAGCAGTAAGGATGACAGAGACGGATTATTTCGGAGTTCTCGCTCTGTATCCGCTTTTAATGAGGCAGTTTGGTTTAATTATAATCGAATTTTTTAGCGGTATTATTACTCTTTTCATGCGATTATATTTTAAAATAATTTTTATTATTTTATTTTATACTTTAATATAAATAATAATAATAATTAGAATGTTTTTAATAAATAATTTATAAAAATTTATAATATTTTATTTTTATAAAATATATTAATTTTAATATAATAAAAATAAAAGAAAATATAAAATAAAAAATAAAAAATAAAAAATAAAAACAAAAATCAAATGTAAATGATACGGGTTTGAGAATTTTCTCATCACCGTAGCTCGTTAATTTTAAAATAAAGAAAAGTTTGAGGAATTTAAAAATAGCGGCCCAGGGTCCGAGGATAAAGTTTGCCTCGTTAAAAGCGCCACGGTTGTCGTCACTGTGGTGTGTATTATTAGCCCTTCTTTTTGTTGAATGACGATGGAGTTTTTAACATTTTAGTGGAAAATGATTTTTAAGATAGAAAAGCTAATATTTCAGCTTTTATATTAGGAAGCTTTTTAAAAAATTTCGTGATAAGTTATGAAAATTTTAAAAAGCGAAAAAACAAGCTTGTCCAGCGTAGTCTCATTAAGCCAAGTGCCAAAATGAGTCCCCACATGTTCAGTTTTATATGCAATTCAAATATTTGTGTTTCAATTTCTTCTTGCTAGATAGACTGATACTCTAGAAAGAGAATATAATCACAGATATCTTATATTTCTTCTCCACTTCTCCTTTTAGGCCCATTAAAGGAAGGATATCAAGTCGTGAAATGGAAAGAAGAGATACATGATAAGGAAAAGGAAAGGAATATGCAGGAAACCTGAACACTATTCTGAAGAAAATGATTCCCATGCATTTTATTCCCCATGTGAAATTATTCAAAAATAAAAAGTCAGCTGGTAGCTAGCTAGCATGCATGATTATTTATATTTATCTTGGCACATTAGTTTTGAATAATATAAGACCGTGCATGGATAGCCACCACTGCGGAATATCTTCAGCAATCCCAAATTGGGCATAAAATTTTCAGAGATTCCCAGCAGCTTCGACTGGAAAAATTCGTAGGAAAGCGAAAATTCCACAACCAAAGAAAAAAAAAAAGGGAAAGAAGAGAATAATGGAGTTTGCTGCAGCAAGCATCAATGGCCAGCTCCTCTCACTTTTATCTCATCTTCTTTTTTCTTCTTTTGTTTTTGTCTAATCTTTTCAAAGGTTGGTTTTATATGGTTCTCACTGAGAAGATCCCATGACGATTCAAAAAGCTCTGAATGACGGTGACCCACCATTATGAACAAATATATAATAGAGAAGCATCTTGGATCAAACTGTTCATAGTGGGCAACCCCTTTAAAAAATGAATCATCATCATCATCCCAAAAATCTTAATGGATATTGCTATACCTCAGTCAATCATTTACAGCACCCCCACATCCTGATTTTTTTTGAAAAGAAAGTAATTTTAATGGTTCAAATTAACGATACACCGATAAGAACAAAAATATAAAATCATTAAAAACAATAAAATATGAAATAACACCTAGATTAATAACACAATAAATTGATTCAAAGCCCCCACATCTTGAATTTTAAAACATTAGTATTTCTTTCATAAACCTAAATTTCGAACAAGTTTACCACTAAAATTACTACTATAAGAGCAAATCTCATTTTCTCAGCAACACCCTTGTTTTGGTAATATATACACATTAGTTTCATTATCAAGGATGTTGTAACTTGTAACTTGTAAGCAGAAGTAAACAAACTCACTTTAATGGAAATTGGGAGGTATAAAAGCGGTAATCAAATGATATATGGAAGTCATTGACTCGCTGCTATACTAAAGTGAAACAAAAAGAGGAGAGGGGACCATCCTGAAACCTCGATGATATACGTGTGCTTAGGAAGTGATCATTGGCCTAATTTATTATAGAAAAATAAAGACTAGGCCCCTCATGATCTGACATCACTAATTGGCGTGTTCACGGGTACCCATTCCCCATCTTCCATCTTCATAACTGTTTAATTAGTAAGCATCTTGATATGGTCATTGCATTCACATGATGCCTCAATCCCATCCAAGAAACAGTCCTTAATGATCGCCTAAATTAAATTAATTTTGAAGACGTGTTTCGTATCATTGATTTGTAAATAACTGTAAAGGAGGCATAAAAATATAAAATATGTGATTTATGATGATTTTATAAAAAATAATTGTATTTCAAGTACGATAGTATTTAAATATTATCTTAATAAATTATAAATATTATTTTAATATATTGGATACTATTATAATGATCAATATCAAGACTTCAATTTATTAAAATAGTATCAAGATACTATTTTATCTTAAACATAATTATTTTCAATGAAATCACATAGAAACATATATTTTTCATTCGCTATAGTTATTTTCAAATTAATTGGTTGAAACACAAGGTTTTCGGAAAAAAAAAATTCATTTGTACCTTGTGCGAAGCAAGCGTGTGGGGACGGATACTTCATGGTTAATTAGCCAAGCAATAACCATTCGTGTTATTATTGTATGTGAAAGTACATGCTTTGTATTTTATGTGGAAGTTATGAAACTATTAATTCAATGGAAGCCCCAAAAATCAATTCAAAAGATTCCTAGTAAAAATAGTCCAATTTAGTCCTTTGATACAAAACAAATAAACCTTATCATCATCATCCTCGTCTATACGCCTGCTCTCTTTCCAGTCCCGGTCAGTCTTGCTCGCTCTGAATGATGCTTCTGAGAAAGCACCAAATAATGGACGATTAATTTCTCATGACTTTCTACTAGCGTGTCACTTTCAAAAGGGAAAAAATCGAAATGTCCACGACATTGCGCTGAATAATCTTTCAACCTCTGAAATTATTGATGACAGATTTTTTATTAGAGCATCAAGAATATTTGCACCTGACCCTTACTATATTTGTGAGAATAATTATAAAGATTACATAAAAAATGTAAAATATATGATTTAATATTGTTTTATAAAAACCATTATATTTAATGTATGATAGTATGTAGATATCATACTACATGAATACTATTTATTACCATAGTATCCATAATATTATCATATACCAAATATAATTATTTTTTAAAATTATAAATTAATGTATTTTACATTGTATCATATTCGTTATTCTCACATCAAAGTGAAAACACAAGTTTCCCATATCTTTACCTAAAATTCAATGATTCTTTTCCATCCCCAACATGCCAAAGGAGACCGGAGAGATGATTAAGACCAGGCGATTGTTTCCTTTTATTGATTAATTTTGGCTGTTTTGATGGGAGGGAGCGACGTGGCCACAGTGTTTGTACTATCAACTTCCACACCACACGGCTTTTGCAGAGTTGTGTGATTATGTATATATTTATTATATAGGCAGAATTGACAAAGAAACAAGTAGTATTGAGTAAAATCAAACTTCTCGACAATGAATCAGACACTAAATGGGGGAAGGGCGAGTGATTGTGATTGGACCTGTCGTTGTTTTATTTTGGACTTTCTCTTTTGGAGGCTGCTGGGGGAGAGCACGATAGAGAAAATGGGTGAATTATAGGTCAGTAGTAGTGTTGTCACTCGTCACACATATATCTGCCAAAAATATTGCACACCACCACCCCCCATTTTTGTGGGCCCAATCTTCAGCTTTAAGTCTTCCCACTGATAAAGATGTTTAATTTGTTTTTCGGTTTCTTAGGAGTTCAAACAACCCATGATTTGAAGATGAGTACTTCTTTGGCTGATCATTATTAAACACCTTACATTGCACGTCTCCTTACTTCAAATCCACATCCATCCAACTATATAGTACTTGGAAATGATGGAGGGGCCATCCCCTCTTTTTACCTCTGCTATTTTTATATTTTTGTTCAAACCCATTTCGCCAAACCCAAATCCATTTCATCCAACGATTTAAAAAAAAAAAAAAAAACCTTGAACCACACAAAGAAAAGAAAAAAATTACTTTCTCCTTGAATATATACTATTGGAATAAATGATTAGAATAAACATTTACAACGGTTGACAGTGAATGCTCCGAGGTACACCGGACCAGAGTTCACAAAAAAGCCACACTATCCACAATACTATCCTGTCCTCTGAATTAAATGATACAACTCTTGACTTTATTTGATGCATAAAACGGAAAATATGTATTAACAAAAGTCTCAATAAAAATTCTTAGTCCTTAATGAAAAATTTTTGACGACAAACTATTTGATGGATTTGGACAATTGCTATTATCGATGGTTGAATAACCCTATATTACTTTAAAATAAAGGTGGGGCCATCCCCTCTTTTTTGACCTCCGCTATTTTTATTTCTTGTTCACACCCGTTTCACCAAACCCAAATCCATTTCATCCAACGTAAAAAAAACATGACTTCCACCCTCACAATCTCAACTTCTCCAACCTTATCCAATACGTAGCGCATGCTTGAAATTTGAAATTTATTTATTTATGGCAACTTGTAGGCCATATATGGCAGCGTGTTGCATGCTTATGTAAATATATATATTTATTTATTGAAGATGGATGAATTTGAAATTTAAAAAAAAAAAAGAAGAAAAGAAAGAAAGAAGTATATGTAGACATATGTGCAATGAAGGGTGTGGCGTCATAGATGATGGATGCATGTGAGATAATGTTGTTTGAGAAAGCAACCCAACCCTGAGGGGCCGGGGGTGCTAATACTCCTGTTTTTTCGGCAAGATGATGTGCATGTCTGTCCTACCCATGTTGTGACACATGATTGAAAATGAACCAAACCATACAAATTAATATATGGACCTTATCAAAGCTTTGTTTGAAAATAAGGCGCAATTTTACATCAAGATTAACATACATAAACACGTATTTGTATAAATGTCAAAAACCCAATCTCTTTCTTTGCTGCTTTTATATCCATAAACTCATGAAAAGAAATTTAGGCATCATTTTGGAACTACTTTTCTTACATCTCATCAATATGCATCACAGGGACTTTAGAAAATATTGGAGAATCCTTTCATTTTCCCCTCCTACAATCACGTAGTTTTGGCTTTTCTTGACTCGTGGCATAGATGGAGCCGAAAGGTTTCAGTCAAGAATCCTATCACAAATAGTTAACCCCTTTCCATAAGCTATTCTATTAACGCAAATGACAAATTAGAGTTTGAGTATCCGACACAGAAGGCGAACCAACCTGATAGCGATGGGACCCCACTTTTCACCTTTTAACAACAATTCAAATATGCATTATCTGCTTCCTCCTGAGGCTGATGATGATGGGTGAACAATGTAGCTGTAGTTTTGGTTCATCTAATATGTTTATTTTATTACATGTTGTTGTGGGCCAAACAATTTTCTTGACCTTCCTTTTAACCGTTTCGGATTGAAATATCGAATGATGACAGGATTTTCATCATTTTTCATTGAAAACCACGGAGTTTCACATTAACAGGTCATTGAATTCCTCTTTTGAAATGATGAAGAGGCAAATGGCGTCTTTTTGACCAAGTTCGATCTGGGGATCAAAACTGCTTCACCTCATGCCTGAAAAGGCATACCCAGTTCTTCCTGGAAAACCACTACAAAAACTATGTACGCAAATTTGTACATATACACGACTTAAAATATGATCTGATCCTCCGAGATAAAGGCCCCAGTCACCCCAAAGCTAGCTAAACAAGAAATAACCCGGCCAAATCTGCTATTAAAATTGAAACTTTAAGATAAAAGAGACTTGAGAAAGTATTTGAATAAGATATATATATATCCCATAGTCAACAGACCTTCACACTAATAAAGAATGCCAAGATCTTCCCAAAGATTTGTGTAACCTATGCATTAATATCATGGATTATGATGCTTCTTTGACCTTAAGACTGGAATACTGAATAAAGTACTACTTTAATTAATCAGGTTGCACTTTCTAATACATAATCTAAACAATTCTATAGAAGATATTTACATTTCAGTTGATTATGTGTATAATATGTGATTAGCATTATCATACCAACCAAGCCTACTAGATGCTATATGATAAGTATTTTTAATTCCACCTTCTTTTTTTATATGCCAAGTTGTGTGAATGGTTGTACATGTTCATGTGATGATGTTGTGATGTTTTTGTTTTCGTTTCTCTAATCGATGGAATGTGACTCCATGCCAACTTTCTCAGAGAAAGGGTGAGAAAATAATAAAAAGGTAGCAGATTCTGAGAAAAGAATCTTATAGGTGTAGCTATCACTGGTATGTCAAGAATTGCTTGTTTGAAGGGGCAATCAACTCAAACATAAAGAGTACTATTGATTCTGTGTGATGGGGACTTTCATTAAACAAAATGTTATTAGTTTTCAAATGCATTGCCAAACAAGTCTCACTGATTAAGGAAGTGGGAAAAGACAGGAGCCAAATTTTCTTAGGATTACAAGAATTGCAGATAGTTTAACTAAATGGTCGCAGCAAAAAGTATATACATTACAATGCAAACTAATTAATGAAATGATATTTATCTTCAATTTAGGTTTTGAGTCTGCATTAAAAAATGTAATCAATAAAAATGGCTAATAAAATTATAATAAAATTTGAACATCTGTACATTTTCAAAAAAATTTTGGTACTAAAATTATGAAAATATTTATGAAGGTCAGATTTATATTTTGTTTTCCTTCAGATTTTTGGCGTGATCACTTGAAGGGAAGGATAACAAAAAATAAATAAAAGAGCAACAGCTCATAAGGTTACAAAATCTGGGCCAGGCTCAACTTGGGCCGTACTGCAAAAGCCCAAGAGATCGATCCACTAAAACAATGAAAAATTGACATCAGCCCATTCTCTTGTCCAAAACCAGCAATTTTTAAAGTCACGGCGTGGTTAGATTCAGTCGATCGACGAGGATGAAAATATAGGTTTCGATGGATCTGCTCGATCTTGGATTTCACGGATATATCGGTGGATATTCACTGCATGAATATCGATATATCGAAATTAAAGCTGTGGCGATCAATGTCCCATGCTTAAGTTGGATCAAGTTATGATTTCAAATTTGGTCATTTAAATATATCTCCAATATATCCCGATATATCTCGAATATTTTACCGAAAAATTAAACTAACGTGTGCTTGTGCCACAGACATGATATTTCCACAATATATCGGTCCAAAACCGATATATCGGCGATATATCGATCATCGCCGATATCGTGTCGAACATCACTGATATCGGATATATCGGAGATATATCGACGGATATATCGGATATTTTCATCCCTGGATCCGAAGAGTAGAGGTCGTTTGGTGGCCTATTCGAGTAACAATTTATATGGTCAGTTGTGTTTTTCTTTTTTCTTTAATAATAATAATAATAATTATTATTAACTTTTATTCACTTTGTGTTACATCTTGTAAATTCATCTCACCCCTTCACCACTTAGTCAGGCTTCAAGGGCTACTTTATTACTTATTTTTTGACATCTATTAACTTTGTATATTACGTTGTAGTAACTAGTTCTTATAAGGATTCGAACCTAGATTTCTTATAGCCTTTTTTACCTTTTACCACTTGAATTAGGTCTCAGGGGCTACTTTATTACCTTTTTTTTGAAGAGAAAAATGATTTCATTGATTTAAATTAGCAATATATTTATAAAAACATAGAGTCAAAATCACTAAAAACCATAAAAGATAAAACAATATATACGTTAATAGAACATTGAATCGATTAAAAGTCTATACATTTGATAGTTGAGCCTACATATTTGATATTAATATTGAGAATATAATACCTATAATTACAGTTCTGGAGCATATTGACGACCATTAATTTGATTTATTGTCTCTCATCATATATCTTTCTTATGCAGATAAATCGGCAAATAAATGCCGCCTGTGATGAAGAAAACCAAAGCGTCGTATTGAATGGCGCGGCTTCTCGCCACACCAGACAACAACAGCTATATATAGTAGGGAACATTAACGGTGACTAGAACCGAGCTTTGAACGCATTTCGAAATTTGGGCTTGACCCAATTTATGAGCTGGGCAGGCGGGAAGCACTGAGTGAATAATCGGGCTCAAGCAAGCTGATTTAAAAGAAGCTTGGCGGGCTCATTAGGCACAAGACCGTATGGAGCAGACTTTCGGGCGTAGCTCTCGAGCTCAAACCAATCGAGGAAGCCTATACAAGTTTGTATTGTAATCAATCCTCAAGCTCATTCCATATACTTTTTAACTTTTTGTAATCAATCTGATAACAAATACATCAATTAAGGAAATAATTTTCTATGGGATTTGTTTTACCTTAGTTGATTTAGCAATTGATGCTAAAGCTGTTAAAGCCACCTCCTTCAACATTTGTTTCCCTTTACGGATTCTGCAATTCATGTGGCGACACCAGGTGAAAATTATGAAATAAGGTAACCAGTAGAAATTGCTAGTGAAGAAATAAGATCACTGAAATCATTGAATAAGAAACATGATTGGTTTTAATCGATTATCTAAATAAAGAAATAATATATCAACAAGATGCGAGCAAACTCATTAAAAAAAGTAGCTGCGCAAAAGCTATTTAGCGATATCTTCTTTGCATAGTTAAGTTGGCCACCGCCTCACGACTCTGGCTGCGCATGATTAATTCAAGACCCTGCTTCACCCGCTATAGTCTTGGAGATCAGTCACCCACCATGTCGAACCCCGGTCGGCTGAGTCTCTTGACTAACGGTGGCGCTCCCGGCGTTACAGATGCAGTACAGTAGTCCCGAGATCTTGGCTCCTTGTTTCCTCTATGAAACCCCACCTACGATCACCCTTGATGCCTTTACCCATACCCACGCCTAGATGCGCTGGGTTAAGTCGATACCCGGTATCCAAAGGGCCCCGATACCCCCGATTTGAGGTGGATCATTGTTCATCGGGTTGAATTGATCGTATCGGTGGGTCAGGTGCATTTGCCCTCGATGCTACTCAAGATCGGCAAACCTTGTCTAGTTCATGGCCACCAGCCTGCATAGTTTCCACGGAGGGCCCCTGGCCTCTTGTTTGTAATCAGTTCTTGTACGGGATGACCGATCTCGTGCCGAGTGGGTCATACCCAACATCCATGTCCTTCCACAGAGGCGTCCTTCTTGACACCTTCTTCGCATTATCCACCTTTGGAACATCTGGTCGCGGAGCACCTTCACGCTATCATGGGTTCGCCTCTGGGAGCATATCACGGAGATCTAGTCGATTCCACTGACCGACGAGCGTGGGATTCGCTCGAGCTCAGAGCCGTCTTAGTCGTTAGCGCCTCCTTAGCAACCGCTGAGGGTTCACGCATTTGCCATCCATGTCATTGGATCTGAAACTTGAGGATCCATTACATCGATGTCAGGGACATGACTGGGCATTCCTCCGAGCGCTGAGTCGGGATCGCACCGGTGAAGACTAGATCTTGCCCGGCCAGGAGGCCGTGGCGGAGTCTCGTTCGGTGACGGATGGGTCGGCGGCCGGCCAGAGCTTTTGACGAGCGAGGGATTATCAGCTGCAAATTAAGGCTGGTACCCATTTCGTTTAGCTCATGTTTGAGCAGTCGAGCTTTTCGGTGGGAGCCCGGGCCGGAGCCAGTGGCAGGCTCCGTTCTGGCCACATATATGCATGAAGCGACCGACCGATCCACATGCGCGGAGGCGGCCCGACAAATTCGGAGGCCCTGGGCGAGAATATGAAGTGGACCCTATTAATAGACAATATTTGTTAAAATATATTCATTTAAGCGATATTTTTCTAGCTTTTGAGATGCAAAAATGATGATTAAATTACACATATTCAAGTTTTGTTAATATATCTTTTTCAATAGATAATATAAATTATCAGTTTAATCTTTCTTGTGACATAGTTGATCGGATAAGATTTTATTAATTTAAGTTTCGAAAAACTTCTCTCCGCTGAAGCAACTGTTACTGGTATTGTTAACAATATTCTAAAAGCTATACATGCATTAGGAAAACAATCTAATCGTTTTATATAAGTTAGGGTTTCAGCAGGAGTATTAATTTCAGATTGTAGAACTTTTCTTAATACAGTCAATTCTTGAAATAAATCTAAACCATCAATATCAGAAAATAAGTCATGCTTCAAAAAAGTTTCAAGGTTAAGACAATAACTTTTCAAACTATCATCATCTAAGGATTTTAATTTTTTAAAACAAAATAAAAAACCAAAAATATTTTCATATATTTTGAATTGTTCAAATCTACTCTTGATCGAAGAAATAGCTAGATCAACTATAAATAAAAAATACTCAATTCTAAAAGATTCTTCAGCTAATAGTGTTACTGCATTCTCACTTGTATCACCAAATTGTTTTTTCCTAAAATTTTACGTTTTTCTCGAAATACTGGTTCTATTTCCATTTCAAGTGCAATCTCACTGATGAAATCAAAGCGGTAAATCCATTTTCTCCTATATGATTCCAAAAGAAATAGTCCTTTTAATTGATCAGCCAGCAACATCAATATGCATGTCTTTGGATTGTAAATTTTACTAATTGTGTTGGCGTAAATAATATATCATACCAAATATTCATACCCTGATAAAAATTCAAAGTTTTCAATCTCATATGTAGCTAAGCATGTGGCTTCACTCCTTGTTTTAGGATCTTCACTAATTTTTGCTAATTGAATTAAAGCATCTCGTATTTTCGGAGTCTGATACTTGATTGCTTTAACACTTTCGATACGACTTTCCCATCGCGTTTGAGATAATGATTTGGGTTAACATAGATATATTATCTTTGTAAAATTTTCCATCGTTTTGTTGAAGAAGAAAATAATGAGTATATACGTTGTAATACTTCAAAAAAAGATATGGCTTTAGAACAAGAGTTAGTTATATCACAAAGTACGAGGTTAAGATTATGACATCCACATGGTGTGTAAAACGCTCTTGGATTTATATCTAGTAGTCTTTTGTACACCTTGGTATTTTCCTTTCATATTAGATCCATTATCATATCCCTTGTCCTCTTACATCGTTTACATGAGTCAAGTTTTTAATTACATTTATAAGTTCATCAAAAGGCCTCCCGGAGGTATCATCTACTTCAAAATTCTAAAAAATATTCTTCTATTTTATTGGACTTGTTGAAAATATCTACACATCGCGATATAGAGTCATTTGTTCTTGATGACTTGCATCGAGTGCGATCAAGTATTCTTGAAAAAATATTTTGCTTCTTTAATCTTATTAATGATTACATTTTAATTTAGGAAGATAACATTTGTATTAATTCATTTTGTATCTTATGCCCGAGATAATGATTATGAATTTCACCATCTTTAATTTGTCGAACATGTTCTTGCATTATTGGATCAAATTCCGCAATCATTTCAATTGAACTTAAAAAGTTTCCATTGTTGTCTTGATATATTTTCTCATTCTTTCCACGAAATGCCAAATTATTTTTAGCAAGAGTTTTTACTACAGCTAAAATTCTTACAAGTACTTTTTTCCAATAATCTTTCTCTTTGTTAATTTGTTCT
The DNA here is from genome assembly GCA_016808115.1 of Tetrastigma voinierianum. Lineage (NCBI taxonomy): Eukaryota > Viridiplantae > Streptophyta > Magnoliopsida > Vitales > Vitaceae > Tetrastigma > Tetrastigma voinierianum. The sequence continues at coordinate 45,373 of JAEQBH010007788.1, read as the reverse complement.
TGAATATTTTCGTCAATAGTTTTATTTTTTGACAATCTTATTTCTAAATCAACCCATGAATTCATGTTAGTGATATGCTCATTAGTTGTTTCATGAGTTTTGAGCTTATAACTAAGATTTTTCCAATCTTTAGTTCCTTCATTAACTAATTGACTTGTGCTAGGTTTTGAATTGAATAACTTACAACAAAAACAATATACTTTATCTAAATCTTTTGAATATATTAACCATTTTCTATCATGCTTTTCTCCGTTTGATAATTTTCGAGTGTAATATGTAATAGAAAAATGTCTATTATTTCATCATTAGGAAAGTCTAAATCATTTTCCCTAATAGGACCTCTTTCAACTAATAAGTCTCTTAATTTTGTGTCAATATTTTTCCATTGTGGATCATAGATATTTATTGGAACATAATCTAATAGTTCACTAATATGTTCACATTCTTTATCACTTTGTACTTCACTAATAAGTTAACATTCTTTACTAATTTCATTTTCTTTTAAATCTTTTTGGCAATCCATTGATTTTGACATATTATCTAATAGTTCAACAGTTGAATCATCATTTGAATTTTTTGTTGCAGTTGGTTTATCACTAATAACAAATTTATCGAGTGCTCCTTTTTGAGATTCAATAAATTCATCTTGTTTTCTCTTCTTTTTACGTTTTTCACATCCAGAATCATATCTTTGAGTAGACATACTAATTATATAACTTGCAATTACTACAATGAAAAATTATAACACACAATTTATAAAAATTAAATTAAACTAAAATAAAAGTTAAAGAACAACACAACCTGGTACTGTTGGCAGCAAGGATTGATCCTTTTGTTTTGTAGCAAAGCCTTCCAACAAATTTTGTGTTATAATTTGTAGCAACAAATTTTTGTAACCATGACCTTCTACTTTGGGCACGGTGTTCTTTGTTCATTTCATTCCAACTTTGCTCACGTGTTTAGATTCCTCGAAGGGCGTTGCAGAGAGAGAGAGAGAAGGGCGTTAAATCCCGAACAAAAATTTCGCTAAAATTTTGCATTAAATCTAATACCCATTTTGATAAAAAAAAAAATATTAATTACCATTGCGTCAGAAATTCGTGGGAAGTCCAATAGTCTAATTATGAGAGAGAGGTGATACATTAACTCCTTCCTTGTAGAAGTCTAATGTACTTACACTTACTACAAATACATGTACTAGAAGCAATTTTCAAGGTAATTTGTCTATTGTTACTGGACCTACCAATTGGGTCCTTTCAAGTCTCAAACCAATTTATCCAAAATTATACACCCATAACTAAAATTCTTAACACAGGGGGCCCCAAAATTATGCAAAAATTGGGGGCCCTAGGCGGCCAACTAAGTGGCCTAGGCCTAGGGCCGGCCCTGATCACATGCATGCCAAGACGACGACTAAATTACAACAAAACAAATAAAAATCTATATTTATGTGGAATAACCACTTTATTGAGAAAAAGAAAAAGATGAAAAGAGGTGTAGATGGGTGCTTTCAAGATAAGAATGATAAAAAAATCACCTATCTTTGCATCAAGAAAAAAAGGTAGTAGAGAAAAGGTTGAGAAAAAAAGGCTATGATTTATTGTTACTTCTTTTCAAATCCTTGGAAACATAACCGATTTTTATTATAAGATATTTTGTAATAAATATTAACATATTTAATAAAATTATAGTTTTTTTTTTCTTTTAAAATCAAAAGTTTAAGCTTTTAACTCAAGTGGTAAAGGAGTGTGATGGATTTACGAGAGGTTCCACGTTCTCAGCCTCTATAAAAACATAATGCTATAAAAATGTAATCTTTGCAATGCAATATATATACTTATGTAGCCACGATTATGTAGCCATGATTATGTTTTGAACACTTCAATTGGTAGATCACTTAATATCTACATTTGATCATTAATTGATGCACCTCCTTACGAACAGGGGAGTTGGGTAATCACACCCTTCGAATGAGAGGCAAGCACCAACTCTAAGAAAGTTGAGAAATAGGGAAAAAAATTATCTAGGAGAGAGGGAAAAGAGTGGAGCAGAAGAATTTTCAATTTTTTCATTACCTCGACAGATCCCTTTACACATATATCTCCCTCTTCAAAAACACAAAAACTCCTTTAACTGTAAAAAATTGGTTACTAGCACCAAAAACAATGAAAATTTAGAAGAGAGAGAAAGGGGAAAAATATTCTCTGCCATTGAGGCTCTCCTTTGCCTCAGCTTGAAGATTATTCCTTCCTTCAAACGACATAATCCTTCATCCAATTCGGTGGGTATCGGATACGGTTGAGATATTTGGTGATTTGGTCCATGGGCTCAATTTGTTGGGTTGCTTCTCCTTGTCATGCTCAGATTGACCCAATTGAATGGGCATGGCCGTATCATTCCCCTCTCTTGGGAAAAGCACCTTGCCCTCAAGGTGATTGAAGAGCATCGTAGAGCTTACAGAATTCATCACATTTTTCCTAGGTGGAGTGTTTTGTTGAGCTATCTATCCATTGTACCAAAAACTGGCTTCTTCCATTGGGGGAAGCTCGTTGTGGTCAATATCTATAAGTACTCTTGGACCTGAAGCAGAACATGAGTTGATGTGATTCTATCCCTTTCTTCTCGTTTTTGTCCAACATAAAGAAGGTTGAGAACGACTCACTATGTCTCATTATTGATATCGTGTATCAATATCTTGCGTTTGAGAGGAGGAATTAGAAGCAGTCTTTTTGGCGGAGGGTGACCAATAAGGATTGACCCTCCTCCATCGTCTCTTAGGATGACGCCTCATGTGGCTATGCATCGCCTTCTTCGAGCGTAAACTTCTAGAACAAATGGGGCACATGTTTCCATTATCTTATATTCCTATACTCTTTTTTCATTCTCAAACTATTAAAAGTATAAGGATACCCCTTTTTCTTTTTTGCAACAATTAAATGCTTCATAGGCTGAACAATCATATAATCTATAATATGCAAGAGTAAATACTAGTTTTCGTAGTTTTTTGTTTAATTTTACTTTTTATTTCTTTTTCCCGTAGGTCTCAAATATTAAAAATGAAAGTAAACCAAAAGAAACTTGATATCATGGGTATCTCTACTCCCTTTTGAATATGACTCTTATTTAATCAAAATCATCTTGTCATGGGATTTGAAAATTCAGCATATAGGACTAAGCAACAACAAAACCCAAAAAGAAAAAACACACACAATACCATTTATTCAATTTTATATATCATTCAAAAGTTTAAAAAGTTAATTTAGGGGAAATGGTCAAGATATTTAACGAGTATATTTTGGATATACATAAATATCTAATTAAAGGATTGATCTCGTAATAAACAACTCTTAATTATAAATCTATTTTGATGTATATAAAATTTTAATTAAAAGAACTAATTCCAATATAAATATTTTTCTCTAACTTAAATCATTTTTTTCAATAATTCCGTCAAAAGTATTTCACTATTTTAAATATTCTTGTAGAAATGCATTAGGATGATTAAAGTCAACATTTCATCTTGATGAACATGTCAGCAAAATATAGGTCATCCAGTATGCAGGCCTTCATATACGAACCCGATCATCCTGAGCAAAAAATAAGGAACTCACTCACTCTCAACAGTATTGCTTCAGGTACTCTCCTCTACTTTAGAGAAAGCGAGGAACCTCTTTACTTTCTCGCCTTATTTTCATAAATGAACACCAACCCAACTCGCTTTTCTTCCAATCAGTAAGTTTCCTTCTTTTTCTATTCTGCTTGTTTTCATGATTTCTCAATCTGAGAACGAGATTTAGAAATTGCTGGGTGTCTTGAGACTGGTATTGATGAGAAAATTTCAGGCTGGGATCTTTCCCTTTGTTATGTCTTTTTTCTTTGGTCCTTTTGAAATCCAGCGATAACTGCTGTATGTTTGGTCGGCAAATGATTCTATTAATTATTTTTATAAACGCGTTGATAAATTTAGCCGATAGCTTTTAATTATGTAAAAGGACCGTATGCATATCGACACAATTTATTTGGCTGAAGTTTTTTTTTTGTTTATAATTTAGATTTATATGCGAGTTTATTGACATGGTATATAATAATATCAAGCACTAAAACATCATTTATAGAAAAAAGATTGGGAAATCTATGTTATGGGGTCCTAATATGACAGTATTTGAAAAATGAGGCCCAAACAATTTTATTTGAGATCCAGTCTAGCACTTCAAAAACTATTTGATAAAGAAGGCTATTTTATTTGATAAAGAAGCCCCATATGTAAGGCACATGTAGAATCACAAAGCATTCCCAAAACACTCTTTAATTCCAAAATAAAAAAAAAGCCTTGATGAAAAATCCAAAGCTCTAATAGATCGTTGCTTTCCTCTCTTAAAAGCACAAACTCAAGAGTCTAATCAAAAAGGAGACTTCAAAGGGATAAGGATATGTTCCATTTGGTAAGTGCTGAGTTTCGAACATCTAAAACATCTTTACGGTTAGTTTTATTGCCTAAAACATGCTCCACAAGCCATATTTTTGTCTCTTTTCTCCCTTATTGTAATAAAAGCTTTCCTCAACCTTCATTTTAACGAATATTATGTCGGGATTAAAGTTTGATTTGTTTCAATTTCATTTTCTCAACATAAATATTGAATCAATTGTTGTCTTTTCTCTCTCATTTCGTAAACCCCTTTCTGAAATGGAATTTATTTGTCGAAAACATTTGTTGGAAAAGGCTTGAAAATTATGTTTGGTATTTTGTTACATGTTCTCTTTAATTCGTTGCTACTAACCCTCTCCAAATAGTAAAACTTAGGTAACAGTACAAGTCGTGTAACAATTGAGTACAATAATGTTGTATGTCGGTACAACCTATATACACCTTTAGGTTCAACAAATCCATAGCAAGTATGTAAATTTGTTTTCCCCTTTTGTTTTGTGTGTACAACAATCGGTGTGTGCAAATTATGCTTGAATATATATGATTTTTTTAATAGTGACACACTGATATAAAGTGTTAGGAATTGAGGTTTTGGACAATTGCAATGACATCTAGGGAGGAAGCCGTCTTTCATCTCGTGGGCCACCTTCCGATGCAAATGAACCCCGATGAGGTACCTAAAGCCTCAATTTGACTCGTGGCCTATTCAAATTTCACGGCATGTATAAGAGGTATAAGAGTTACTTCTATTTAATAGGATAACTTATACTACTAGTATCAATTACACCGTTTTGGTCGGTAAACAAGATATTTTTGGTCGCAAACCCATTATCGATTCCGCCATCGAACACCAAATTATTTGGTCGCATTCTTTTCCTTGGCTTCTGGTAATTATTTTACCGACATGGTCTCACGGCTCCAGAATGACCATTTCCTACCATTTACCGACAAACCACTGCTTATTTTCTCCGCCGATCATTTTACCGACCATTTATTACCGAAGGTCGGTAATAGTCTCCAAATGGTCGTAATTACCGACCATTTGAGAATTTGCCATTTGCCGACCAGTATTTAACATCGCCATTGTCGGTAATATCCCAATGAGTCACTACCGAGCCATTTGACCATTTCCACCAAATTTTAATGCCATCGGGTCGCAAGTAAATGGTTCCAAATGGTCGGTGAATTACCGACCATTTGATTACTTCACCGACCAAATTCCTTCGTAATTGGTCGGTATATGGTCTCTAAATGGCTCGTAATAATTAAAAAAAATTTTTTTGGTCGCACTGGTCGGTAAATGGTAGCAATTTTTTTTGTTAATTAATTTTAAAAAAATTTTACCTATTTTGGCGCACTGACAGAATGGTAGCAATTTTGGTTGCTTTATATATATATATATATTTTTTTTGCCATTTTGAGTTTGATATCTGCTTGCTTTATATATATATATACATATTAAGATTACAAACAAAAGAAAAGCACAATAGTGCATGCATATTATATAAAAAGAGTAAAATATATTTTAAAACAAGCAAACTAATATATATACTGCATATATATAGTAAATAAGTCAAGAGAAAATAAAAACATGAATTCCCAAATCCAAGTATAAGAAAAAAAAAAAGAAGTATGCAATACACTCAATCATCCAACCTAGTGTCATCATCGTGGATCGATGTATCCGGGTCCGTGATGGTGAGAGATGTCGCCCATCGGGTAGAACCGGCTCGCCGCCGCTAATCCCCGATGCGGTTATGCCGCAGTGCCGCTGTAGCCGGAGTAGATCGTAGCCGGAGCATTACGCCGAACAACCAGGAATCATCATCGTGGCTGAACCGCAGCCCACCTTCCCGGCCACTTCTTTGTAAGCCAATCAAAACGTTAGACGCAATCCTTCCCTATCATCCTCGAGTCGATCAGCGCCGCCTAAGATCGCCAACTGATATCAGACGCGTGATTTCGTGACCGCTGGCCCCGAAAGTCCCCTCCATCACAGAACAAATTCGAAAATGGTCCTGATGATGGAGCTTCATAATCTGGTCGTCTATGCGAGTAGAATGATGATGTCGATGAACCGACGCCATAGACGGCATCTTCTCCTCGAAGCATCAAATGTTCTCATACCAAACTGACATTCGTATCAACCGGTGGAGCTGATGCATGAGAACTACCTGTTGCACCATCACATGAAGCTGAAGTAGACTGGGAATACGCTTGAGTCGCAGCAGCTAACATTTCCTCATATCTCGCCTGATAAACATGTAAAATAAGTATTTTAATTTATCTTAAAAAAAAAAATAAAGAGAGAAGTATAACCAAATTCGATTATATTTTTTTACATGTTTCCCGAGGGTCCGCTGGACAACCCGTTAACTCGAATATTTCATGGATGCTCTGCAACCCGACACCACTTCATTGAGTCCCTTTCCAAGACTCGGATTTAATCGAAAAATCTAGCAGAGTCTCCTTTGTACCTGGGAGCTCTACCAAAATACAACATGTCTCAATAACATGGCAACCCTGGCCCCAACATTTCACACCAACCACACCGGGTCCACATATGGATAAAATGAGTAAAATGGCCACTTGGGCCCATACATCACTACCTCACAAAAATATATCCAATTAACTATATAAATTCACACTCTGGGCTCAAGTGTTAATAAACTGAAATAATTCAAACATATATTAAACTTGTGATGCAACAAACTGAATACGCTTGAGTCGCAGCAGCCTAACATTTCATATCTTGTCTAATAAACATGTAAAAATAAGTATTTTAATTGACTTCAAAAAAAAAAAAAGAGAAAAAATCTTTTCATTATATTTTTTTACATGTCTGTTGGGAATCCAACATTTCACACCAACCACATCGGGTCCACATACGGATAAAAATGAGTAAAAATAAGTATTTTAATTTATCTTCAAAAAAAAAAAAAAGTAATTTTGTTTTAAAGAAACTTACATTTGCTGCACGAGATCTCTGATCAACAAAAGTCTGATCATCATGCCCCTTCTCAAAAGGCAGATCCAATAAGCAGGAGCACCGGGCTTCTACCTCCTCAAGGTGTCTTTAATTACAAATCAATACATACGTTAATTCAATTAAAAAAATCCTTCTGAGAAATGAAAAATAGGCATAATTGAACACAATTCACAAAGTAATAAAACATAAGAAGTGTAAATTAGAAATCATACTAATGCTCGTCAGGTTCAAGATAGAGCGAGATCCACAAGTGTGTGTAGACATGCCACTACCCTCTCCAGCCCGCTCTGAGCGACGATTGCACGCCTGTTTCTCACACCTCTTCCTATAATCAGATCTTCTCCCATCTTCTCCGCCACTCCCGGAAAACATGACGGACACTCAAATCTTGGGCTCTTTCTTCTTCAAATCCATTTATCTTTGACTCGCACGTTGTCTTTATAATCGACCGGGCAAAGATGGGCGTTTGTAGAACACCTCGACCGCCTCTTGGACTGCGGTCCACCTATAAACTTTCTCGTAATTGTAATTTAAACATATTTCATCGTTGAACAAAAGAATAAATAATTGATGTAAAAATGTTAAGTAGTAATATATACCCAAATTCTCTCTCCAAATCATCAATCGGGTCTCTATCCGTCGCTGACTTCCAATTATGTCCATGAGGTTTTAAGGACTTTTGAAAAATTGTCCTAACCCTAGAAATTGACCGTACTTCCGCTCTAACTCGGGTCCCAGAACCCAAAATTTCATGCTGAAGTAAGAAATAAATTAAGAAATGGATAAATCATTAGTTAAAGTTTCATATCTTACTTGATGATCAATCGTCGGCCCAACCGGAAAGCAATGTGGAGAGTCTCATCTGTAGGGTGCTCTGAGGAAGCCTCTCCAACATCTCCATCATCTCCCTCCCATGTCTCTTGATCATTCATCACAATCTCAGATTCATGATGCGGACTGGCCTCGCGATCCCGATGCTGTACATTCACAATCTCCTCTCGTTCGCCGGGTCTCATCGACCTCGACCCTCTACCGTGATCGCGCATACCGGTGCATTGCTGCTTCTACCGTGTAATCCCCAGGTTCTACCCGCAACGTGTTGCCTCTACCCGTCCACGTGCCATATCCTCGTTAAAAATAATAAAACAACACATTATTGATTAGTAAGCATCAAGTAAAATACATAAGGCAATGAAAATAAACAAACATGATTAACGATTGAAATAACTAAACTCACTAACTACTCATTCTCATCGTAATCCTCACCTAAATCGGGTTCGCTCTTCTTCTTCAGATGTAGTAACATCATTTTCAAACCTCTTCATCACTCGCTTCTTCCTCATTATCAATTAAATGTTCATGAACATCTATCCCCACTCTGTATCCATCTCGTAAGATGCAACTAAAAGGACGCCGTCCCCCCACCACGCGCTTCGATTATAACATCATTGTCATCATTTTGAAAAGTCGGTTCTATGACATCATTACTTGGTGATGCGGGACGCTAATTGAGCCCTAGCTTTGATCTTGCATTGACACCTTCCAATCCATTCTAGGACCGGGTCCGACCGATATTCACAATAATAAAACCCGTGATGCCTTCTCAGACCGCTAAGACAAAAGGTTCATACTTGTTGAATCGCTTTTTATCGCGTGGCACATCGACAAGTTTATATCGAGGATGGACAACCATACCGCTGATGTGGTGTCGGGTCGAACTATCTACATTTGAATAACACAGCTTCTTTAACCGGGAGGGCTTCAAATTTAACTCGATCACTTCGACCGTAGTCCCGCGTAATAGTCGATTCCGCCATTGTATACTGATCCTTTAATGCATACCCCGTATTGTCCGTCGCTCCAGAACTCCCATACGATTCAGAAATTTAAACCATTCACATAGTAAATCAAGCAAAGTTCTAAATTTGGGGGACCTCGTATATAGTTCGAAGATAATGATTGAAATTTTATTTGCACGACATGAACCCTCGTGAATCGGAAATCAATGTATTATTGAGATTACAATTATAAATTTGTATTTAACATTACAATTGTTTTGTGATTTTCATGTTTAGTAAACATGCATGGTCGTATTTTTCTCAAACCACGATGGAAATCTTGTCTGGCCAAGGCATCGACAAAGCCACATTCAAGTTTGAAACCGTTTAATGCTTTTCTCAGAATCGAATACACTTAAAATAGAAATGAAATTAGAGAAAATGGATACATTGAGAGGAAATAGTAAATTAACATAAAAATATATCTCATTTGACTTTAGCAACTACTTACTTTATGAATGGTCAACCTCCGACAATTCATTAGACATATAGATGAGCGCAAAGATATTCATTGTCCGCTAGGATACCGGGCTTCCTTCTAAGACCGATTGCTTTACCCGAGGCTGGAAAATTCTAAACATATCATCATCCACAATGTCATCAAGATAAACCTCATTCCGCTTGTCCTTAAGTGGAAGAGTTGATCTCCTTCTTTGAAATAGAATGATGCGACTCAAGTACCTCATCCATAATATACCCAATTGATATGTAACCCTCTACTCCGAGCCTTGTTCATGATTTTATGCTTTATTTTCCTCAAGTATCTACAAGAAGATTATCAATATTATAAGTCATGTATGTGTGTATATATATATAGAAAGAATTGGTTTGAAAGTGAATTAATATTACCTTTCCTGAGGATACATCCAACGCAATGGATCGACCAAAGAATCCTAGCTTCTCAGAAGCCAAGTGCACTCGGAAGATGTCTCATTGAGTCAAAAACTCGAGGGAAGATCTTCTCTCAAGATTGCATAAGATAACAGAATTGCTCATCCAGACTCTTAACCCTCATCACCAAGACAGTCGCTGCTTGGAAGAATAAGGAAATCTCGCCATTCGGCTCCCATATTCCCATTCGCAGAATTCTCGAAGAGCGATTGCACAACCTTTGCATGAATACATGACAATCATGACTCTTCATACCAAACATCTTAAGTTTTTTCGCATCCACACATCTCCCCCTGCATTAGAAGCATAAACTTAACTGGAAATCTCGCTTTTACCCACTCCAACACATCCTTCTTTCGTGATTTATTCAACAAAATGGCACGCGGTGGTTTATTGGTGACAAGATTCGTGCAAATTGGAGTGACTAATTTTAATAATATTTATTCAACTCATCTCTTTGACTTGTACGTGTCCTTAGTTTTCCCCGAATGTTAAACACCGGTATTGAAAATATTGTCAAACACATTCTTCTCTCTCGATATGCATAACAACATCAAGATCAGGCTCGAGCAAGTGTTCACAAGCAGTGGCAAATCCCGTAAAAATACTTTATTCCACCCAATAAGTCTTAGATATAGCCGCATTCACAACCTCGCAGATCGGTATTATCTATCACCTCTCCTCAACCTCCTCTCGTTATTCAAATCCTTCGCACTTCATCCCCGCATCTAACACCCGGAATTGTCAGTAACCTTCTATTCTTTAATGAAGTCTTTGTTACGTCGATACCGATGATTCATGGGCAAACCTGCTGGTTGTCGAACCGTGGACTGTTTCCTCGCTTCCACTAATCTTGCCATCGTAGTCTTCCATACACGCGACATAGCCAACATACCGCAGCATCTGGGCACCCGTACATCATAGAATACACCGGAAAGTCATTTATGGTCCACATTTAGGGCAAATACAAGATTCAAAATTTCGCCGCTTGGAAATATCATAAGCTCAACCCCAACACCCCACGCACTTTTCAACTCCGCTATCAATGGCCGCAAGAAAACATCTATCTTCCCCTTTGATTCGTAGGGGTCCCTGCACTAACACTCGGCTAAAAACATAAATTCCTCCTTCATACATAAGTCCGAGGCAAGTTATAATGGCAATACCACCACAGCTGCTGGAAGAATATTGTTGTCCAGACACTAAATCCAACAAAACCATCAAAGAATAAACCCAAATTCTAACATTTCGAATCCTCGGGATGAAAAATCAGTGGAAACACCCATCAAAATGTTTCCTGCCAGGCATCGGCTGCGGAAGCACATCTTACCGTCCTCCATATGACTCAATGCCACCTCATTTCATTAGCCGTCAAGGTCGATGCATACAATCTCGCAACCTAGGTGTTATCGAAAATAGTATCTTCTTATACGGCACCTTCACTTCCGTATATACAATCTATTTCTAGAACCCCCTAACTCCTTTGCTTGTATCGAGCATTCTGGCATTTTTACAACCAAGTAAGGTCAACGCCACCTCCCAAAGATATCAAGGCGCTTGTTCACACAACAATGAATGCACCTCGTGACACGGGTAATCCCAACCCCCAACTAACCCCTTCGCGGCCGTAGGGAAACTAATGGCACCAGATTATCTTGTGGCAACAGCCTTGAATGAAATTAGACATATCATCAAACCATGCCCCGCGAACACCAGCAGGTTCGCACTTTATTTCTAACATCCTCACGGCCGGCGTATAGTCGGGTATGCCCTAGAATTTCCCTCATATACGTTTGTTCCGCTCGAATCATGTCATAGAAATTCCCCTTGCTTCTATCAAGTTCCTCATCCCAAGCTGAATTGTGTGACTAAGTAGCATCACAAACCATTCTATGGTATGTGTAGTGTGATTCATATTATCTCGAGACCATCTCGACGCTCAATTTTGCCGACATCCCGTGACGAACTTGAACACCCCGTGGACTCAAGCCACCATGGTATATCCAAACATAGTAATCCCAAGACAAAACCATTTCTATACAAATGCACCTTCACATAGCCTCTAACATTCAAAACTTGCTCGACATTTAACTAAAGTGCAAGGATACCTTATAGTCAGAAGCCACCATTCACACACACTCAGATGTTCGCAGCGAACGCAACAAATTCATCAACTTATCCCCCATTCATTAGGAGAACATTCCATTCTCACTATCTCGCCGTACATCCATTCACGATCGGCTCTCCATAACTACAGTCACAAAAAATCAATTTAGTAAACAAACACTATTGTCCTCAATTATTTCTTATGTTCATTAACCATCCATTGTGGTTCGATAAAGTTATATTTACGCTGTGATAGTAACCTACCACACATCCATAATCTTCACCTCCACCTCCCTCCCTTCCAATCTCATTCACGCTTCTTTTCTTCATTAGGTTCGTCTCTAATCCATTTACAAAAGCTACGTTAAAAAAAGATCAATGATTGCATGTTCATTATGTATGCATTTCGCATTCCTGCGTGCCTCCAAGTACACTAAATAAGATATATAAATAATAATGGCTAACGACTGATTTAGCAAATTTGATTTAGCCATTTTATATATCCTAATGTGCACCCGAGAACAAACGTAGAGCGAGGCACCAAATGACATAATATATGCAATTTAAATTAAATCATGATCATTTAATTAACGCCCTTTCAGAAACTCCGTCCATCGGATAATCCAAAGGTATACAAAACTTCATGTAATACAATCGACGGATGTATCTCTTACTGGCTTAACTATATATCATCCGAAACGACAACTATAATCGCTACGATGATGCATTTTCAAATCGCGCTTAAGAGAATGAAATGATTTCGGCCGTATTTATAGGAAAATTTTAGTTTAGATATGCTAAACGATTCTTCCAATTCTTAACTCTATCACATGTTATTATATCCATATCATTCATAAATTCACATTATATCATAATCAACTCATATTCCTATAAATTCTCATTCAAGTGATTAGTACACTCTGGTACTCTAACCTAAATTTCAAAATATATAAGTACTCCAATGCTACAAATAGCATATGGTCGATCGGCTAACCTGGGCTTTCCATAGAGCCATAGAACACCCAAATCCAAGTTCTATAAGTGAGTTATGACGTTAAATCATGAAAAATCAGCACACTGCAGTACTGCAGCAGCAGGTAGGCCACTGATTTTCTTCATTTTAGGATAGGATATGACCTCACTTTTTCTTCGCTATTATATTCGGGGTGGATTCTAGACTAATGGGCTTTCCATAGAGTCATAGAACACCCAAATCCAAGTTCTTATGAAGGAGTTATGCATGTTTCAAATCATGAAAAATCAGCACACTGCAGTAATTGCAGCAGGTAGGGCCACTGGATTTTCTTCTATTTTAGGATAGGATATGACCTCAATTTTTTCAGAAAGAGATTTGGGTGGATTCTAGACTAATGGGCTTTCCATAGAGTCATAGAACACCCAAATCCAAGTTCTTATGAAGGAGTTATGTATGTTTCAAATCATGAAAAATCAGCACATCGCAAAGAATTGCAGCAGCAGGTAGGGCCACTGATTTTTTTATTTTAGGATAGGATATGACCTCAATTTTCTTGGTGCTATATTTGGGTGGATTCTAGGCTAATGGGCTTTCCATAGAGTCATAGAACACCCAAATCCAAGTTCTTATGGAAGGAGTTATACATGTTTCAAATCATGAAAAAATCAGCACACTGCAGTAATTGCAGCAGCAGGTAGAGACCACTGATTTTCTTCATTTTAGGATAGGATATGACCTCAATTTTTCTCGTGCTATATTTAGATTGGATTCTAGACTCAATGGGCTTTCCATAGAGTCATAGAACACCCAAATCAAGATTCTTATGAAGGAGTTAGCCATGTTTCAAATCATGAAAAATCAGCACACTGCAGTAATTGCAGCAGGTAGGGCCACTGATTTTCTTCATTTTAGGATAGGATATGACCTCAATTTTTTCCTCTTTATATTTGGGTGGATTCTAGACTCAATGGGCTTTCCATAGAGTCATAGAACACCCAAATCCAAGTTCTTATGAAGGAGTTATGCATTTTTCAAATCATGAAAAAAATCAGCACACTGCAGTAATTGCAGCAGGTAGAACCTGATTTTCTTCATTTTAGGATAGGATATGACCTCAATTTTTATCAAGCTATATTTGGGTGGATTCTAGACTCAAAAGGAGGGCTTTCCATAGAGTCATAGAACACCCAAATCAAAGATTCTTATGAAGGAGTTATGCATTTTTTTCAAATCATGAAAAAATGGCACACTGCAGTAATTGCAGCAGGTAGGGCCACTGATTTTCTTCATTTTAGGATAGGATATGACCTCAATTTTGTCAGCTATATTTGGGTGGATTCTAGACTCAAAGGGCTTTCCATAGAGTCATAGAACACCCAAATCAAGTTCCTTATGAAGGAGTTATGCATGTCTCAAATCATGAAGAAAATCCAGCACACTGCCGTATTGCAGCAACAGGGCCACTGATTTTCTTCATTTTCGGATGAGATATTACCTCAATTTTTTATCAAGCTATATATGGAAGGATTCTACACTAAAGGGGCTTTTCATAGAGTCTAAGAACACCCAAATCCAGGTTCTAATGAAGGAGTTATCATGTTTCAAATCATGAGAGAAAATGGCTTTTACTGCAGTAATTGCAGCAGCAGGGCCACTGATTTTCTGCATTTTGAATGAGATATGACCTCAATTTTATCAAGCTATATATGGGTGGATTCTAGACTCAAAAGGAGCTTTCCATAGAGTCTAAGGAACACCCAAATCCAAGTTCCCTGAGGAGTTATGCATGTTTCAAATCATGAACAAAATCAGCACACTGCAGTAATTGCAGCAGGGCGCTGATTTTCTGTTTTCAGCCACACACACACACACACCACCACACACCATTATACACTTACACTTATTTTTATTTATTTATATATTTATATTTATATTTATATATATATATATATAAAAAAAAAAAAAAAAATATTCTTTATATATTCTTTATTTAAAAATATATATATATATATAAAAATATATATTTATATATATATTTATTTCTTTATATATAGTCTATATTCACTGGATGCGAACTCCAATTTTTATCAGCTATATATGGGTGGATTCTAGACTCAAGGGCTTTCATAGAGTCTAAGAACACCCAAATCAAGATTCTAATGAAGGAGTTATGCATGTTTCAAATCATGAACAAAATCAGCACACTGCAGTAATTGCAGCAGCAGGGCCACTGATTTTCTGCATTTTCGGATAGGATATGACCTCATTTTATCAAGCTATATATGGGTGGATTTTAGACTCAAAGGGATTTCCATAGAGTCTAAGAACACCCAAATCCAGGATTCTAATGGAAGGAGTTATGCATGTTTCAAATCATGAAGAAAATCCAGCACACTGCAGTAATTTGCAGCAGCAGGGCCATTGATTTTCTTCATTTTCTTTAATAGGATATGACCTCCAATTTTTATCCAAACATATATGGGTGGATTCTAGACTCAAAGGGCTTTCCATAGAAGTCAGGCACCAAATCAAAATTCTAATGAAGGAGTTATGCATGTTTCCAAATCATAAAAGAAAATCAGCACACTGCAGTAATTGCAGCAGCAGGGCATCTGATTTTCTTCATTTTCCTTTTAAATAGGATATGACCTCAATTTTTATCAAGTATATATGAGTGGATTCTGAGCTCAAAAGGGCTTTCTATAGAGTCTAAGAACACCTATAACGAGTCCTAACGAAGAGGTTATGCAGAGTTGCAATCCTTTGAAGAAAATGCATGCAATGGAAGTGGAAAGGTAAAACAGCCTCCATATATGGGCCTATAAAAATTAGGTGGCAAAGGAACAATGGAACTCTTAAATTCATGCAAATATATGGCTGAGGAGAAGCCAAGGTCTAATTCCAAGCTAAAAAGTGTACATTATCCAGGTTTCAAGAACAAGTGCAGAGTGGTTGATCCTGCCAAACCTAAGAAAAGGACATTAGATCATTAGAGAAGCCATGAGTGCGTAGAGAGGCATCTTGCATGAAACCCCAAAGTCTTGAAGGAGGTTGGGTCCTTGCACCAGAAGTGATGGAAAATATACAAGCAACCACATCTATACAAACCATAAGCACCACCAATGTGATGGTAGAGTCTCATCGGATACGTATTTACTCCAACTTGGTAAACTAAGGTCAATAGTAAGGCGCCTAATGCATGTGGTCGACCGAGAGCAAATGCTTTCGTCAACGGAAGATACTCAAATGGCTGGATTTTCAGAGGTGAGGAAAAATACATATCTGCATAAAAGAACCCACAAAAACTCAACATGCTCGGCAGTAGAAGGAGTCCTAGTGGCATCATGCCATTTCCAGATAGTGGAAGAGTATAAATGTCTTCTTAGTGGAGGAAAAACCTTAATAGATGGGAGGGATGAATTTTGAGCATCAAGTAGACACAGCGCATCAACACCTTGGATAGGCAATCCTCTGAGAATAGTAACATCCCTCAAAGTTATTGAAATAGGGCCAAAAGGTGTTTCGGTGGTGGAGTCAAGCCAAGCAACTCCAATCCTCAAATATGCCTAATGTCCTCTAAAATGGGGAGACAATAATCAACTCATGATACCCCTTCATCCCTAAGCCCTTGGCTATGTCTTGAAAATGGGTTCATCATAGGCCTTAATTTCTTCTAAGAATTAGTTTGGTTGTCGATCGTGTGGAAAGGAAAGTAGGCGAAGAATTTACCTTCTCCCGATAGAATGTGTAAAACTAACCCAAGCAAAGGAAGGAGACAGAAAATGTGCAAAGCTAAGGTGGTATTAAAGCCGGAGTATAGGTGAAAAGAAAGAAAAGGGAAAAGAAATAAAATTACCTAGAAAATGGAGAAATTGGACTACGGGCAATGGGTCCAAAGTGAAATCCCTATGTACAATGATAAATTCGGAAATTAGTATTCCTCAAAAACACGTAAAAGCCAAAGGTCGAATTTCAGGTTATAGGCGAAAATAATTTACTTATATGGCTTTATATATACAAATTAGTACAATTCCCCAATGTAGAAAGTAAGTATATACGTAGAATGATGAAAATTTACCTTTAAATAAATCTTAGCGATGAACTAAAGTGGAAAGGTTTTATAATAAGCGAGTTGGAACGCACAAGAAGAAGGCAATACAATTCCCAAATAAATTGGAAATTATAGAAGGATAGAATCATAATATACGTAGAGATATTCAATTGCTAGTAAATCGAAACCTGAATAAGGAATGAGGGAAATACGTACTCTTCGAAGGACGATGGTCGAAGGGAGCAACCTTGAATTGCCGCGGGTTGGAAAAATCGAATGTCGGCCTAGAAGAGGTGTTGTTAGTAGATTTGAGGAACTAAATGTCGACCTTAGATGCTTGTCAGACCGCCATGAGTGAAATGGACGAGGTAAAGAAGGAGCGGCTAGATCGATGGCGATCCGAGAGAACATGGCGAGATGTCGTTAGGAGACGAGCGATAAGGATGTCGATCCTGTCCCGGCGAGTTTGAACGACAAATGGTGGCGAGTTTCAGCGACATCGGGCGCCGATCTTCACGAATCGCCCATTAGTGGTAAAGCGAAGATCCCGCCCGATGGCAATGACGTTTGTGTCGAACCTCGAAGCGGCAACCATGGCGGCGATGGTGTTCGATAGGTCGGCCAAATGGAGGTCCAAGGGGGGACGTCGGAAATGTCGGGGTTGAGCTTGAAAGATAATGGAGAAAAGAAAAAGATGAAAATGTGGTTCCCTTACCAAAAGGGTTTGACTTGGCAAAATCTTTGAACCCTGGAAACAAATTTTCTGAAAATAAGGAGGCATGCAGTGTTTCTTGTTGCTTAGAGAAAGAAAACAAATGGGTTCCTTTTAGATTTGTGCGGGGTTTTTCGTCTGAGGTTGGATGGTCGGGTATAGGCGAGGTCATGGGAAGAATCAACTTAGAAAATCAATTGTTGTCTCCTCATTAAATCAATGCAGCTCATTCTTGTGGTAGAACTCTAAATCATGGGCCATAAATTGGACTTTAGGTATCATAGTTAAAATAAGTCCAAAATGAAAAGAGTTTGAGGCTTTAATATATATAATATGATCCTCAAGCCATAATATATGTATGAGGTAATTACCGACCATTTACCGACCAAAAATTTGGTCGGTAATTACCAAGTTAAAAATTTTTTGGGTCGCCTATTTACCTACCGACCAATTTTCATGGTAATTTATTTTTAATTAGATTGGTGGTACATGATTAATTCGGTAATTTTTGGCGCTAATTCAGCCTAATTCTGAGACCAATTCCCGACAAAATTATTTAGTCATTAAATATGAGTCGGTCTTTGGTCGGAAATTTGGTCGGAAATTTTCTTTTTTGACAAACCCCTTTTGGTCTCTAAATGGTGTCGTGATTTAGTGCGTAATTCTGGAATGATTTTTCGTCATTTAATTGATGTCGGTTATTTTTAGTAGTGCAATTCTTTCGGGTAGAACATATATTTTATTCGGCTTAGCCAATTTAGATTTGGAGAACATTTTTGAAGATGGGTGGTTACTAATTATGACAATGAAGGAACCCGATTTATCTAAATTGAATTTAGGCATTTTATTCCAATGTTGGATTCATGTAGGAGGTAGAGTCACTATTAGTTGTTCAACGAGAGGTAAATATAATGCTTAATGAAGAAAAGATATGTGAGATCCTAGGAGTTCAATCATATGGAGACAGAGTATATGAGTAAAAGGGTTGGCCTAATATTGACGGTTTTGTAGTTGGGGATGCTATTTAGCTTTTATGTGGGGGGTCGGTTCCATACGGTCATGGGAAGCCGAATGCGCATAGCTTGATGCCTACTAGCTATGTATTGAATCACATTGTGACCTACTCTTTGGTGCCACGAGGTGGCCATAGGAATGAGGTTTCGTATCTTGAAGCATTGTTAGTTTATTCCATAATAGTTGGTCGACATTTGAACATTGGTTATATTATCATGAATCACATGGTAGCATGTTGTGAAAGCAAAGCTCGTATTCTACCATATGGATGCATTATGACCAAAGTATTCAATTCATTTGGTATTGAGTTCACCCTTGATGATGAAGTCGATGAGCCATCACCGTATGACACCTATAATGATATGTCCATGGCACGGATGAAGTTTGAGAAAGCCGCTAATGGTTCATGGGTTCGTTTGATCGATGATGTTGTTGATGATGAGGAAGATATAGAGCGTGACATGGTTGATGTTAGACTAAACACACCCCCACTTCATAGATATAATGAAGAAAAAAATGCACTAACTTTTGGTGATGAGACAAGTTTGGCTTCCCAATTTGAGCAGCTATACTTAAGGATTGATCGGTTTGAGAATAGGGTTTCTTAGATGTGCACAATTATCAATTGATGAACAATTATCATTTCGGCGTCGAATGGATACCTTCAGTTCGCTTTGTTGTCCTCCACCACCACCATTGGCTTGAGTCTGTTGCGAAGATGTAGCAGTTGTTAGTGTTATTTTATGGCAATTTTGTATAAGGTTATTGGAGGCATGACGTATTTTGTAAGGTTTATAACTATAACCATTTACCATAAAAAGTAACACTATGATAGACCTATATTCCCATATTTTGGGTAAAAAGTTGAGATAACTTGAGATGTATGTCATATTTTTGTTTATTTGTATCTTTAGAGTTATTCACATTATGTGGTCGACCGGTTGAGTAGCATTTGGTTAACCGGTTGACTTATTCCACATAAACGGGACCAAAATACAAGGGTTTGATTCAGCTAGTTGAGTAATAAAAGCTCGACTTGTAAACTTGTTAACAGTAAGGAAACTCGACCGGTTAACCTATTGATAGTGAGGTAGCTCGATCGGTTGACTTGTTGACAGTGACGAAGCTTGACTGGTTGAGTATTATCATTATGGTGGATAGTGCTAATGGTCGATCGGTCGATCGATTACATATGTGTCGGTCGATTGATTCATATGAAATTCGCTAGTAATGTCGGTTTTTTTAGTTAGCTTTAACCTGAGCAATTAACGATATTACATCATCTACCATTTAGAAAAAACTAGTTATAATTGGAGTGATTCCTATTTCAACAAAGTAATTGTAATAAAGCAATTACAGGAATATAATCCATATTTCTTCACTTAGTTGGATTACAACAATTACACTATAGTTGGATTGCTTCACTTTCAGCTTAACTTTACAACAAAGCAATCCACAATATCTATTCAAATTGTAACACATACAAATTGTCATAAAATAACCATAACATCATCGAATATGCCAAATTCACAACAATTTCTTTAGAAATATCAACGAGCGTTTTGGCGAATGAATTTGTCTCTATGTTTGTTACGTATCTAAGACAGCTTCACTACAAGTTGCAATTTGTAAGGGATATTTATCCTATTAACATATTATAACACACAACAATCAATATTATATAAAAAATTACTCATATCAGAATTATAAATACATGTAGATAGACTAGTGTGGGGCTTACCTGAGCGATTGACTCTACAAGTGTCACTCCATTTCACATCTCCATATACTTTATAGAAAATATGCCATAGTCGGGTACTATTTGCTTGATCGACAACGTCAGGATACACATGACAAAATGATGAGACATTTACATCCTCATGCAAATTATATGCCACAAATGCTCTTGATATGGCTTTGAATAAATATACCGATGCACTGGAACTCGTTCTCCCCCTTGTCATTGGAGTCTAAGATAACACCTCGATCCTTTTGGCAAGAATGTTTATAACATGTATGTGCCAATGATTTTTTCGAAAAATGGGGATGATGTAACACCTCGAAATATACCCTAGTCGTTTTCGACATGTTTAGGGTATTTTGTAAGCATAATTTGAATTTTTCGTAATTTAAATACAAAACATGGAAATTCGAAAACTCGGAATTTGTACAAGATACAAGGACAAATGTAATTTGCCAAGGGGCATAGAGAGTCATAAGATGAAAAGGCTATAGGTTAAAATAGAATATCCTTTAATTTGATTTGCAAGAGAGGAATTTGAGGATTAAAATGAAATAAAATGAAACTTAACCCAAAAATGGGTTTTTGGGAGCCAAACATGGCCTAAGGAAAGATATTTTATTTAAGACCAAATTTGGTCTCATTTGGGAAGAACAAAACGGTGGAGAACAAGAAGAAGAAGGGAAGGAGAGGAAGAGAAGAAGAAGAGAAGGGAAGAAGAAATGAAGAAGCCAAGTTTAAGGTATGGAACCATGAATATTAGTATGGAACTATGACTATGAGTATGATCTCTGGATTTTTGTATGGAAATTATGAATTTTGTATGGGATTATGTATAATTGGACCATGGTAGGGATTTCTATGGTTTTCAAACCTAGGGTTTTGTTAAGGACCTGTCATAACCGGAATTTCTTGAAAGTAGGGTTGGTAAAACCCTAAATGGTACAAGAAAAATATGGAATCCTTCATTTGAGGTTGGATTCATGGTTTAATTGCAAAGTAAAGGAGTTTGGGTTAGAACAAACCCTAACAAATCCTTGTATTTGCTTTGTGTATGGGTTATGACCCATATTAGAGATGTTTTGGGAGTAATTCATGAAAGGTTTTGAAGAAAGATATGTATTGAAAGATGATTTGAGTAGAATAGAGATTACAAGATGAATTTGGAGTGGTTTTGACGTGTATATAGATTATTGAGTTGATTTGGGTAGCAAAATATGGAAAAATGGGAGAAAAACCACCTTTTTGGAAATTTTCGAGGGTGGTAATGGCACCGACAGAGTGGTACCGGTACCATAAGTGTTTAGTCACCCGGTACCGGTACCCAATGCTCTATTTTGACCAGTGTTCGTATTTTGGCCATAACTTGCTCATTTATTATCTAAATTAAGTGATTCAAGTGGCTAATTAAACTAGACTTCAAGGAGAATAAACATCTTGAAATAGATACCTTCGAATTTTGATTCTATGTGGTCCAAAAATTCACTCAAAGAGGGGCTATGCTCAAGCAAATTTCTGCTTCAGTTTTGATCATAGAGTAGTCCAGGTTGTTTAGGACATAACTTGAGTTTCGGTGATCCGATTTGGGTGATTCCAGTTGGAGATGAACTCTTAGCACCTTAGCTTCAAATGAATATAAAGAACCAGGGTCAGGTATGAAGTTAAGCCTCCTGAAAAATGAGTATTACAAACTGTCCCTAGTATAATATCGGTAAACGGACTAGTTTGGCATAAAAATGCCATAACTTGAGTTTGGATGATTCAATTGGAATGATTCCAATTTCAGTAAAGTAGATTCGTAGAGCAATATGAATGATGTGTAGATATGGAGCATCATACTAGCCACAGAAATTATATGAAATTCCATATATAATAGGCATGAAATAAGAAAAATATAGGAATGCAGCCTTATATAGATGTGTTCATGAAACATGAATATGATATGAAATCACAAAATGGCTTGAAACATGAACACGAAAGTGAAAGGCAATATGTCACGAACACATAATTTGGTTAAGTTATATGATTATTATCGCAATATAATCAGGAAAAGATACGAATGATATGAAATACATGAATGAATGAGTGCACGTTCTGATCAGTGCTTTGGCACTCCTGCTAGTCCTACGGCACTTTTGTTATGTGGGCAGACACGTTCTGATCAGTGCTTCGGCACTCCTACTAGTGCTACGGTGCTTCTATTAAGTGGGTCAGGCGCGTTACGGTCGGTGCTTGGCACTCACGCTGTAGATGCTACGGCGCTTTTGTTGCATTAGACGAAGCATGTATTCGTTGATCTTGTACCATACCTTCGGGTTCTTGGTGTACTAGGTCCATCTCATTCATGGTTCCCGGTCTAGGTAAACGACTATAGATATAAAAGGTACATGAATAAGACCCAGTATGCTTAGCATACTTCTGTACCGTACTGTAATATAAGTATCGGATCCGAAATATAAGAATAGGATTCCTTGACATGATATAAGTTCCGTATACAAGTATAATCTCTGCCATACCTCTGAGTACCTACGTATGCATTACGTAGTACCCTCTTGGTACTTTTGTACAAGTAAAATCTCTGTAGTACCTGCGGGTACTTCCGTATCGGTAATATATGTATAAGCTTTGTAACACAAGTATAAGATCCGAAATACAAGAATAAGCTCCGTAATACAAGTATAAGATCTGAAACACAATTATAAGATTCGAAATACAAGAATAAGCTCCGTAATACAAGTATAAGATGCAAATACAGAATAAGATCAAAATACAGAATAAACTCCATAATACAAGTATAAGTTCCGTAAGACAAGTCTAATTTCTGTAGTACCTAAGGGTACCTCCGTACACATAGATGCTTTATAACTCCTACAGGAGATTTGATAAGTATATGTTTGTGATAAGGACAAGTACCTATATAAGTATATGAATCTGATATAATACAAATATGTGTCCTTTGGGAGATATGAACCATGAACCTACGGGTACCTTCGCATAAGAATATGTTCCGATTTGTATAATAAAGCCATGGAACATAAACCATGTAAATTTGAATAATGAACAACAAGAGAGAAAGGAGTTCAGCTCCACTATGACTGTATTTACGGGTATCTCTATATAGGCTCTATACTCCTATGGGAGATGTAAGAATTCTGTTAAAAGTCACAAGGTACAAGTAGACAAAATTATGTAAATGACATGAATAGGAACACGACCTGAAACCCGAGAAAGTCATGAAACATGTAAAAGAAACGAATCGGATGCCTTTACATGAATATGTACTAAATTACGAGATATATGATTATGATATAACTTAGATAAATTTGTTGTTTTTGGATATGTTCTAAATCTGCGTGAACCCGGTATATGTATCTGTTGTGATCTGTACACCCTTTATGGACTAATGTCCGTGCTCGATAATAATATCTGTATAAGTCGATCCGACTACGTATGTATTTGATATGACTCGATTTGTTCAGATTGCCATGGTATTAGACATGTACATGTATAAGTATTTGTATAAAGTAAATGAGACTTATTGTATGTGTATAGATTTTGATGGACACCATTCGATTGGTAGTTCTTTTATATATAAATGTTTTACTGTTATTCTGAAATTGTCTGTACCACCCCACGGGTAAAAAAAAAAATAGGTAAAGAGTCGGTTATAGTCTTGCGCCTTGAATAGGTTTGGTCAGCGACTTAGATTCGGGCCAGAATCGAGTGTGAATAATCTTGTTATAACAAACAAACATCTTTATTAATAGAAACATAATGAATAAAGAAGTAAATAAGTAGACATTTACTACAGCTTCATACCATGCCACAATTAGCCAGATCAGTGTTCCTATTGATTGTCGGATCAAGGTAGGCTTTACATTTTCTGATGTATTGGGATTTGCTTGATTTTGATAGCATTTTGGTCAACACAACTTAGTAAATATAGTCAATTAGATATAATAAACTAAATAATAAAATAAAATATAGTTATATAATATGACCAAAAAATGTACCTCAAATGATGCATCAAGTAATGAATCGTTAAGGAGCATCTTGTGTTGCATTTAGCATGTGAGCCACAATAGTAATTACTTGGAAGTTATCATCAAAGTAATTTAATACATCATCACAGTTGTTGATTAAAAGACCAAAATTTCCATGGGTAATAGATTCATTGTAAAAAATTTTCTTACCACATTGTTAACCCATCGATCGACATTAAACATGACAGTTCTCCCAGTGATAAACGTATGCCACATTTCACACATCGACTCACTACAAGAAATGAAGCAAGGATAAGAAAATAAAACAACCTAATACATGCCAAAGTGTAATAATTATAGTGCAATACTTACTCATTGTCCATATCTGTCGCAAAGGCATAATCACCAATAGATCATTCTGTTTCTATGAGATGACGGAATTGTTTAATACATTGTGGTATGAATGGACTCCTATAAGCGCGATCCTTCTGCCCATTAAGCTTTCCGCTACCCCCTTATCCTTTCCCTCAATTGGAGCTTTGATTGCAACACCCGCATTTGATGGTTCACCAATGATCCCTACAATTTCATCCATTTCCATGAGTGTTGAATTATCTTCATTAGTAGGGGATGAGTGTGTATGACCATCATTTCCATCATTAGGCACTCCATCACCTTCATTAGAATTATACCAAGAACCATCATTGGTTGGCATGTTAGGGGTATTTGCGTATGAAGGTGTGGCAGTAGCAGGAGGTGTTGCATCAATGGGAACTTTGGCAGTAGTGATTAGTGCCCAAAAAGTGCTATTTTGAACCCTATTTAAGATAGGTTCTAAGTACTTTTTGTGTACTAATCATATTAGTTAAATCAATTGACACGTGCAGGTGCCTTTGGTACTAATGATTGTATTTCGAGGTTGTTTATGGTAGTTTTTGTCGGTTTCAGAGGCCTATTCTTTCATGTCAAGCTAGGCATATCGAAGTTGAGCTGATTTACATTGAGTTCATATGATTTATCTTCAATTGCATCAAGCTAGGAGTGAAGAAATTGAACTAGGAGCAAGCAGGGAAATATCGCTACAGGAGAGAGAAAATTTCGCTACTGCAGCGAAATTTCGCTACAAATTTCGCTACTGTAGTGAAATTTCGCTATGTAGCAAAATTCCCCCTGTAGCGAAATTCCTATTCCACTGTTTTGTGTACAACTTGATCCCGTTTTAGTTAATTTCACTTCTACCCTCCTTTGTAATTATCTTAGTTAGGACAGATTGATGGCACTCACTGTTTATATAAAAATTTATATAAGCCATTTTAAGACATTTGTAACCTTTGGTGAAACGCATTCTCAGTCGAATTTGTTTTGGCCTTCCACGTTCTCTGTCTCTCTCCTCTTTCTCTCACTTTCTAAATGACGAAACCTGCGGCTTTGGGGATGACAACTCAAAGGATGTTTGGCTAAAGCCTCTAAACCTTGAAGAGGAGGGTTGCTAGGTGGAGTTGATATGTTTGCGAATTGATCCTGCGTATTTCATGGGCTTAGTGCTTGAGTAGTTATGTTTCAAACTTTCAAAACTAGGTTTAAAAGCTATTTGATGTACTTTCTTTGGTCAATACTTGGCAAGCTTTAGGGTTCAGTGTATTCTTGAGTGGTGAATCTGCTTGACATCCATTCGTTGTCATTCTGAGCCATTGGAAGTAGGTTAAATGCTAGATTTCAACTTCGGGAACATTAGTGCTCGGTAAATGCTATGTTTCAAGAGAAATGGTGCAGGGTTAGTTTTAAAAATTTAATAGTCAGGTTTGGAAATGACTATAGGTCATCTTCCACAATGCGAGAAATAACAGGGACACCTTTGCAACCATATCATACCAAGCAGTAGCCCCGAAAACTTCAAGGACTTCTTTTTACATCTTATTTCAAATTACCTTGATTGGCATAGTGAAAACAACCACTATTTGTTATACCATCAAAATCCAAACAAGCCTCACCATTATGAATAATTACAAAATCATTTGTAAGGCGAAAACCCGTCCTTGTGTTCGATCCTAGGCGCTATCATGGTAGTTACGCTACGGTAGTAGGAGTAGTTTAGGTATAAATATTGTTGATCCGGAACCCTACTGTGGCACGAATCAAATGGCGTCGTTGCCGGGGATGGTGCCTTACTACAGATGATGAGTTGATGAGTACTTGTAATCCTCATTACAAGTATTGGTGACCTTTAAACCTTTTTGAATTCCATTGTTTAGAATTTCAAGTTTTTTTTTTTTACGCGATCAACTGCTTTGGTACATTTTTATGAATACTTGATCCTGTTTTATTTCTTAGCTAACATTCAGTCTTTTTAGCAAGCCACATTGTTGTTCTTTGCTTTGTCTCTTTTTGTTTCACAGGTGTTTATGTACCACTAGGATAGAGATATATCAGGTAGATTGCAAAGAGTTAGTACACCAATTGAACAAGGTTGTGAAGTCAGTGTACACAGTGAGCAAATGGATCCTTTACCTGAAGAACAACATAGTCAGCAAGGAGCCCCAATAAATCCTACAGAATATAGGTCAATGAGGGACCACATACACCCTCCTAGAGTGAGTGCCCCTTCCTGCATCATACCACCTGGCACATTGATGTGGTATTGAATATTTATTTGATGCCACACTTCCCCACTTTTCATGGAATGGAGAATAGAAAATCCATATATGCATGTCAAGGGAGTTCGAGGAAGTTTGCACGACTTTTAAGAAGGTGTACTGACATGGACTTGCTTAAGTGAAAGCATTTCCATGACAACCCGAGACAAGGCCAAGATTTAGCTTAATTCACTAAAGTGAGAACAATTAGAAATTGGGCTGAACTTGAGCTGAATTTTTGAAGAAATTTTTCAGTACAACGAAGACCAAATGGATTTGAAGGAAGCGAATCCACTCGGCTACGATAATGAGAAGTTTTATCAGTGTTGGGAGAGGTTCATGGAGACCATCAGTGCATGTCCACACCATGGGTTCGATACATGGATGCTTGTGAATCACTTCTAAGATGGTATGTCTCCGGCCATGAAACAACTACTGGAAACCATGTGTGGAGGGGACTTTTTAAGCAAGCACCCAGATGAAGCCATGGACTTTTTGAACTATGTGGCCGAAACCTCCAAGGCATGGGACGAACAGAATCCAAGAGAGGTGAAAAATAGGGTATCGACTCACAAAGGGAAGGCATTTATGCGCTTTTGAAGACCACGAGATGAACCATGACCACTTTGACCCGAAGGTTGGAGGAGCTTGAAATGAGAAATTAGCATGAAGTGCAAGCAGTGATTGAATTGCATGCATCTCACCCAGCCTGTTTTAATTGTCAGTCAAGTAGCCATCCTGGGGAGCATTGTCCATTAGTTCCTTCAGTGAGGGACTTAATGCAAGAGCACGCCCATGTCTTAGGTCAAAATAAGCCCTGACCAGATACTCAGTATGGCGACACATAACCACAGTGGAGGAATCATCGAACCTATCATGGAAGCTAAAACCCACTGCATATGCTTCCCAAGGAGCACAAGCGGGTTTAGCTCCACCTCAACCTGATGGCTGACAACCTCCACCTTCTTCTCCTATTGAGCAAGCAGTGAGATTTAATCAGGTAGTAGGTACCTTTGTGGAGGAACAAAAGGTGTTGAATATTTCAGAAAACTAATCGGAAAATTATGAGGCAGTGAGAGCTTACTCAATAAGAAAATAGACAATATGCATTCGAGATCTCAACAAATATGATAACTTGCAAAGTTCCATTTCAGTTGTCTAACCAGCATGTTAGGGTCCTAAAGGGAAATTCCTTCAGGACACGAGTAAAACCCAGGGAATGCATGAGATAGGCTGCGCGTTGATCCCAATCACGAGAATTGATGAAGTCAAGCGGTAGTAATGTTGAGAAGTGGTGAGAACTAGGGCCGGCAATCCCGGACCCTAGCCAAAGGAAGCTTACAGTGGATTTGAACCACTAGAGGAAAGCTAAGCCGACGGGGGGAAGAGGTAAAACACAGTGTACCCCCTCATTTCCCCACGAGGCGCCGAAGGAAAAGTCGAGTTAACCAAGCGGGAATTTTAAGTAGTACGGTAGGTGAAGGTTAACATCCCTCTTCGCCGTATGATCAAGCAAGTCCCAACGTATGCAAAGTTTTGAAGGACCTATGCAGTAAAGGCCTTAATGTTAATAAAAGGCCTTTTTCGCCGAGAACAGTAAGTACCATCATTGAGTGCAAGACTCCTGTGAAGTATAAAGATCCGGGGTGTCCTATAATCTCTGTTAACATAGGCGACACTTGTGTGGAAAAGGCATTGCTAGATTTGGGGGCAAGTGTTAATCTACTGCCTTTTTCCATGTATAAGCAGCTTGGGCTAGGCGAACTTAAGCCAACCAACTATCCACTTGTCTCTCTAAGTAGATAGGTCCATCAAAATACCAAGGGACGAGTTGAGGATGTTTTGATTCGATTGGACAAATTCTACTATCCGATGGATTTTTAGTGCTTGATACCGAGCCGGTGCGAGTGGGAATATCATGTACCCAATCATCCGGGAAGGCCATTTTAGCCACTTCCATCGTCAGTAATTGTCGGAATGGGGGTGATGCAGCTAACCTTTGGAAATATAACGCCCAGAGCTCGATATCTTTCCATCGAGCAAAAAGCACATACCAGCAGGGAGGATGGCCAGTGAGAGGTTTGTGCGATGAGGCCATCCTTAGAAGAACAAGCAAATGAAGTTGCTTGTGCAAGAAGTATTAACCCGGGGAGTTGGTTAGCGTGTGAAGACCAATACCGGGCTCCTCAGAAAGTGAGTCTTGCATGAAGCGATGGAGAAAGAAAGGTTGAAGTTTTACCTCTACTTACTGGAGTGAGGACATAGTCCCTCAGCAGTTAGATCTTAAACTACACATTGAATTGAAATATGCATTTTTGGGAGGAAAAATGCATTGTCCAGTAGTGATTTCTTCACTATTGAGCAATCCACAGGAGGTTAGTTTGCTTCGTCTCACGAGAGACAGAAAGCAATCGGATGGAAGATTTGATTTGAAAGGCATCGGCCCGACTGTATGCCATCATATCTACTTGAAGAGGAGTCGACGGTTCTGACCCTGAGAGGAGGCTGAATCCATATGCGAGAGGTGGTGCAGTGGAAGTGTTGAAATTGCTGGTAGGCATCATATACCCCATATTCGATAGCTCTTAGGTAAGTCGACCCCAGTAGTACCCAAGAAATCCAAGGGTTACTACGTGCTTAATGAGAAAGGAGAGGAAATGCCCTTTGGGCTTACCATAAGTTTGGAGGTATGTATCGACTTCTGAAGGCTGAATGGGGTGTGTGAAAGGATCACTTTCCCTTACCCTTCATGGACCATCTCCTAGAGAGAGTATCGGGTCATCCCTTATCACTTTTAGATGGGTATTACAGCTATTTCGGATCGAGATCATAGCGTGTTCGAGGAAAAGACCACTTTCACTTGACCTTTTTGAGTACGTATGCCTATAGGAGGATGCACTTACGTCTATGCAATGCCCAGAGCCGCTTTTCGACGTTGTATGCTCGGTATTTTGAGTGATATGGTGGAGTGTATTATGGGGTTTATATGGATGACATAACAGTTTATGGGGAAAGCTTCTATGAATGCCTCGTCCATTTGGAAACTGTCCTCCACAGATGCATCGAAAAGAACCTAGTACTAAACTGGGAAAAATGCCATTTTATGGTAAATCAGGGCATAGTGTTGGGGCACATCATTTATGAGAGGGGAATTGAAGTGGATAAAGCCAAGGTAGAATTGATCACGAAATTGCCATCTCCTACTAATGTGAAGACATTGCAGCAATTCTTGGGATATGCAGGCTTTGTTTGCCTTTTTCTATATAGACTAAAAACCCCTCAAATGTGCATAGTTACAAGAGCCTTACACTTCTCTTGCACCTATGTCACTTTGGATAAATTTGCTTAATTAAATAAATCAGTCTTGATGTTCGAGTTTTAAATTTGGGTTTTGAGTACATTACCTTTATAGTCTGGAGTCCTCTAGTAGTAAAATCGAATGTAAGTCCGGGTATCATTCCGTAGAGATTGACCAAATTAGAGATCATTCCCCGACTACTAAAGTTCTATGCTATTTGGACTAAAAGAATTTGATAATGAAATTCTATCTACTAGATAATAAATCCTAGACTATTAACTAAAACTAGAAATTAGCCCAGAATGAAATAAACTACAAAATTTAAGAACTAAATACTGGATCTAATCTGTTCCCTGTTAGAAACGAAAACTATCAGTGAATTATAATGAAACGGTCAATTCCTGCATGAAAATACATTGCTCTATTGAATTGATGGATTTGATTTGTCCAAGATTTGCCTATATGTTGCAGTTGGATTTCTCCATATTCACTGGTTAGAAACTCTTGTTTCTCTCGAAATCAAGTTCTACCCAGTTACTTGTATTTATGCTTTTCTTGCAAGATCTGGGTATTTTTCTTTCTCAATACTTCACACCCAATTCTCGATGTCTACAGATCTTTTGCCTTCCTTCTCAGAATTTTAGCAAAAGTTTTATAACTTAACTGGTGCATCATCCTTCAGATCTATCGGTTCGTCCTTTCCCTTGATTAGATCTAAGCTAACACAGGGTTAGGAACTTCCTTTTAGATTAAGGTGAACTCTCTGATTATTTATATTGTTAAATACTCCCCTCCAACTTCAATTATGACCGAATGGGATTTATCAAAATTAACTCAGGCTCAACGATTCGTCAATAGTAGTCTAACATACCCAGAAAAGAATGCTCTCAGCTCTCAGGAATCTCCGTCTTTATGTCACGCAGAGGGCATCCTGGAAATCAGAGCAAGATACATTCCCTCAAAATGGTATTCGGTACTACCATTGGGAACTTATCAATTTAAAAACAACACCAAGCAAGTAAATCACTACCCAAATAACGTTCTCCGGATTTTTGCAGAAAAGACTGTAACTAACTATAATTCAAATCCAGCAGAACTATGTTCCAATTACTGCATTGCGCGATTAAAAGAAATGGAGCAGATCCCTGCGCAACCACTGCAATCGCAATGGCGAGAAAAATGAACTCCGAAATTTGTCTAGATTTCATAAATTTCGAGGCGGCTATTTTAAAAGAAAATAACAAATAAAGTTTCGAGTTCTGTCGTTTACGGAGTTAGCAGGACGTAGATCGAAAGAAATAAAAATGAAAATAAAGAAAATAAAAGAAAATTCTACTCTAAACTATACAGGTTCCTCTTCGTTCCCCTTTTACGGGTAGTGAAAGGCGGAAACTACTTTACTATTCTATCAGCTGTCTATTTATACTATCAAAAATAAATTGGTAGAATCCCAAAGCTCGAAGTGGAATTCTAAAGAAAGCCCGAGTTTCTTGTCTATGTCGTGACCTAGGGTTGATGTTGCGACATGGATTTCCCTTGTTTGCTCTTGTTTAGTCGAGACCACATTTGCCTACATTGTGACCCGGATTCGCCTCTTGCTTGGATTAATGGTCGTGACATCGTTTGTAGTCGCGACTGTGTTTGCTCAATGTTTCTTAAGAGTTGATGTCGCGAACACGGTTTCCGCGTCGACATCGTTGTCTTCTCTTCTTAAGCCGCAGTCACGACCTCAGTTCTAAATCGAGGACTTCTGCTGCATTGTTCGCGTTGCGTGTAGCCTCAAGTTTAGGTTGCGACCACATTTCTGTTTGTAAGCTGACCTCAGGTCGTGACTTTCTTTTTCTGGTCGCGATCTTGTTGGTGGTCTTCTGCCTTCACAGGTTTCGAATTTAAGTCGCGACCTCAAGGTGATGTCGCGACCTCTTTTGATGTTCATTTCTCTTCTTCTGGTCGCAACCTTAATTCTTTGTTGCAACCAGTTTCCTCCTTCCAACCTCTATTCCAGGTCGCGACCTCAAGGTGATGTCGTGACCTCATATTGCTCTATTTCTGGTCGCATATTATCTCAATTGCTTAAAATTAGTTAGGCACAGTTTCTTCCTTTCGATTCTTCTTAAATTGTGACACACGGAATGAGTGGTGCGACATCGTTTGTGGTCCTTGATTAATAAATGGTTGCAACCCGGTTTTCTTGGCAAGGATTTTGTTTGGCTTGATGGATCCGCGTCGCGACATCGTTTTGGCGTCGCGACCTCAGTTACGCTATTCAATTGGCATCAGCGACGCCAGTGGTCGTGTGTGGCCAGAAGATTCTACCTTCAATAATTCCTTTAGTCACCGGCGCGCTATTACGCCGTAGCCTCTTTCACTTGTTGCATTGGTAATTACGGTACATAAGCTCAACTTCAAGTCGAACCGGCTTGCTAAGGTCTTATTTCTTCCCCAATGATCATGGTAGTGTTGTGACTTGGAAATAAGCGAACAAATAAGCTTCTGTCAGCGACTCCGATTTTTAATTCGACTTCATTTACGCTTGTAAGGTGATCTCTTGGTTTTTGCTAGGATTTTTAGCTTCTCTTTGTACTTTTACGCAAGAATTAAATTTGGGTAAAATATTCACATTTCTGAATTCAAATCAACATTTATCTTGTAATATGCTCAGAAAAATGGATTAAAAATCAAATGAGTTTTTGGACTCATCAAATTCCCCAAACTTAAAATTTTGCTTGTCCCCAAGCAAAGAAAAGAAAGAATTGTTTGTCCTCAAACAATTAAGAAACTAAATTTTAAGGACATTTTAAGTTCACACAGTCTTTCCTATTCACATACAGCTTGAAATAAGAGATAGCAACATTATTTTTAAATTTCAGTTTCGATTCAAGAAAAAGAAATGGTAGACTTCTATCACAAATTTCTTGATGAAATAATGTATTTAAACAGTTTATTCAACAAGTCTTGTTCTATGTGTGTGTGCAGGTCTTCAATCCTTTTCATCTTCATGTTGAAATTAGTTAATCTTTAGTTTCCCTTGAATTTGTTGGTGAGAATCCATATTCTTTTCATATTGATCTCCACTAATGTGCAGATTAAATTCAGCCTTCAAGATCAATGAGGTCTTTCGGGCTTGTAATGTTGGGCTTAGGTAATTGGGTAGATAATGGGAAATTAAGTTAGAAAATCACCCGGTTCCACCTTTTCTTTGTACTTATTGCCTTGACTTTCACCTTTTTCTTCTTTGTACTTGTTGAGTTCTCCTCAATCTTGGCATAATTCATGCGTTATTTTATGGAATTTTGAATTCCACTTGCACTTCTATTCGGGCCGATTCCTTTGTTCTGAACTCTTTTGTGTTTCTCTAAAGTTGAGGAATAGTGCAATGTTTTGTCTTCTTGACTTTCTATCACTCTTAAGAGAACTTTGGGCTAACAACTCTCACTTCCAGTTGGTATTAGGGTACTAGGTGTTAGAGCACCCCTCCCGAGCTCATTGTTCAGGAAATAGGCCACAAGATAAAGCTTACTCCCTTTTCATTAATTTATGCTTCTTTGCTTCTCCTCTGCCTTGTAATATTAGGAATATTCTTACTCGGACTTGTTTCTTCCTTCTGATGAACCTTTACGTATTAGGCTGGATAATTTGGGCTCTTTACGGGATTATTGCAGGAAGGAATTTAGGTTTCCCGATTGCTGTTTATTGAAGAAATAAGACTTGTTTGGCTCAATTCATGGAACTAGGGGTGTATGCTTTAACATATATTGAGGGTAGGCTTGGAAAGCTCAAGCGCCAGGATGGCCTCTATCGCTTCTTGTTAATTTGTTTTTACCTAAGATTTCGCCTCAATCGATAATCTAACAAGTTCTAGGACTATGGACTCTTAATCAGCAGATTTCGGAAGATGTTCCTGCGATTCCTCTCAAGTTTTCTATGAGTTTTATTATTAAGTGTATTATTGTTTCAAGACTTGTACTTATTCATGTTTATTTACATTATTTCAACCAAGTTATTTGTTCCTTGACAATATCCATTTTTCCAATTTTTGCAATCTACATTGGATTTAAACATTATTTGCAACTCAGGAATTCCGATATGCTCTTATTTTCTGTATTTTTGTTCTTGGGAAGAAACGAGGGTGGTCGTGATATTCTTGCATGAAAAGGCATTCAAAATTTTCATGTTAAGCAGGAAATGACACAAACACATAATTCGATTTATCATGTTGTGAGACCAGTAATGTATGTGAAAATATGGCCAAGGGAGTAGATGTGGTAAATACTCAAAAAAGCTGATTTGAAACAAAAGTAAAGTATCTTTGTGAAATAGAAAAGTATTACTGACCTCGACCGCTCATGAGTCATGGAGTGCATACAGTAATAAAGTAGACTCACCGGGTCGGGATATCGTGCCACGGATTGGAGGGTTCTCTCTAATTGGAATTTGATCACCTCGATTACAAGGGCTCTTCACTGTTTGGTGATCAAATGGGATGTAAGAGATAAAATCAATTTAATTGAAATAAGCGATTTAAAACTAATCTAAAAATCTACCAAATAAACAACTACTTAATTCTAAAGGTATGAAGAAATCCCATAGGGATGGGGATAATTATTCACAAAAGCAGTTTGCATTTCCTTGAAAGTGCAACATTTGTGAGTTAGTGCTAGATTGTCCAAGAGCAATGTAGTATATAGCTCGGATTTCTCCATACACCATACATTTCACTATCTAACACACCATATTCCTTTTTAAGGACAAATGGGTCCTATGCTTCACTTGTAAAATTTGGCATTCTTTAAGATTTGATTTTTTTTTTTTCCAATGCTTCACAACCATTTCTTAGGGTAGAAAATTCTTGCCCTCATAGACGGGATAATGTGAAAGCCTTCTCGATGTAATTGTATCTGCGTCCTTAAAATCCTAATAAAATGTTCTATCTCCTTGATTAGATCTTTGCTAACACGGGATCAAGATCCTTTCACATTAGACTAAGGAGAAACCTCAAGTCAACTAAATTGATACATCATCTAATTAATCCTCACACATGGTAAATTAGTGATCTATCAAAGTAATTTTCGAGTTCATTGGTTCCAAAGATATTAGTGCTTATACCCCTGAGATTCAAATGTGACTCTTAGGAATCTCCATCTCTGTATCTGCTGAGAGGGCCTCCTGAAATCGGAAGTAAAAGATATAAGCTCTTTTTGAGTATAAACTGCTATGTTCGAACAATTCATTATATGAACATTTTCAAATATATAAATTGATATTCGAAACCTGAAAATATTGAAAAACTCTAATCTGAATATTCGACAAGTTTTAACCCCAACCCTAGAAGGGTGTTTAATGTTCCATTCTTGGATTCAATCATCACTAATCAAACAAAAGTAAGAAATGAAAAAAGTAAGAAAAGAAGAAAAGCTACAGTTTAGGCTTAAATCTTAGCTCAATGATTAATAATTGAATAATAAATTATGACACTTAAATCTCTTCAATAGAAATAAAAATATGCTCTAAAACTACTCTAAGATCTATTAAAAATAAAAATGCGGCAAAACTAAGAGAGAAAATGGGTTGGGAGAGAAAACCCATGAGAGAGAAAAAATCCAGATTTTGAAAGCACAATCTTTGTACGAACCTTAGTGAAATCTGGATCTATATTAGCGCAATAAGAATCTCTTCAATAGAAATAAAATCTATATATAACTGCTCAAAATCCTAAAACAAATTAAAATCATGAAAAAGCGGAAAAATGGGCGATCTAGAGAGAAACCCATGAGAGAGGCTCTCAATCTTCCATTGCCCTATTTACCTAAACTTGATATATATATGGTCATAGGGTGAAATGGGCGAAAATAGGTCAAAATATCACTTTTCGGCCTTTTAGGTTTAGGCGTTTTGGTCGCAAAAGCTGACCAAGCTGGTCGCCACAAATTTTTAGGTCGCGACGAGTTCTGAAATTGGCGACACGATTTCCTAGTCACGACCAAGTTTTAAGTCGGGACAATTCTGGTCGCGACCAAGTTTCTGGACAGCAACTGGTTTTTCTTCTCCAACTTGTCGGGGCCATAACTTCTTCGTTTTAACTCGGATTTGGGTGTGTGAGTACTCGTTGGAAAGATCTTTGAATGTAGAATGCAACCATGAGGGAATTTGAACCATTTGATGTTCCAGATGGTACAGAAAAATTCATCTTTCCAGTGGCGCGCTATGATACTCTCGGTTGACTCTTCTTTTGAAAATATATTGCTCATTTCTTTCCAAATCACTTGCTTTTCATCAATAATCCTACAAAACCAAGTTTAGAGGAAATTTTATGAGTTTTACATGAATATGGATATAAAATGCACAAAATAACATGTGAAATGAACTCAAAACATAGATGAGTTTTGCACTCATCACATGTTCATCCATTAAACAACACCCAAATTTTCTTTACAATCAAAGTTTCATTCAACTATGCAAACAAAATCCAACAAGCAAAGAGAGTAACTATCAAATGAAAAATAACTATAACACAGGACAATTTGGATGAACAAAACGGATTTCTATTAAATTTTTTTTTGAAATGTAGAGATTGAGAACATGCTAGGAAAGTGCCCCAGGTTCCTTTCTTCTTTTGTAGGCTCTTGGATGTACAATGTTAGGAGGTCTACATCAAAAGCCGAAGCTCATTTGGATCAAACTTAGGAAATTTTATAGATTTTTATCTCTCTATTGCAGGGGGAATCACTTTACCCTTTGCATATATTTCACTGTTTAGCTGCACTGCATTGATGAGTGTGTCTTGCCTCTTCCCCACCTGATTAACTGTCCCTTCTAACTCGGAAATACATTCTAGTAGTTTGGACAAATTCTGATTGATCAAGTCCAAGCTCTCCAACTAGGTTTTTCTTCTATACTCATCATTATTATATTTGCTGATCTATCCTTCATTATCCTCAAACTCTTTGAACAGTTCCTTGTATAAATTCTTGAACCCCTCAATCTTCCTTAGCATGTTATTCTCCATTTCTGTCTCTTTCTTCTTCAGTATGTTTAGCAAATCAGCATCCCTTTTGAATTGATTATTATAAAATGCTTGCATGCGTGTCTTTATTCTTTCTATGTCTTTCTTCTTGTTTCTTGGTTCTTCTTGTATTTCTTCTTCTCACGATCCTCAGTTTCCTCCATGCTCTTTCTCATATTGTGGCTTCCATAAATTCTTCTTTGATCTGTTGCTGCCTTTCCCATTTCAATTCTCTCTCTTCCATCTCCCTTTTCATTGCTCTGAGCATTTCCATGATTTCAGTATTTCCTTCTATGCTCCACAGATCATACATATACGGTGATTGTTCATGTACTCACGGAAATGAAGGATGGGTTGGGCTTACCCTTAAAGGTTCTTTTTCTTCTGTTTCTAGAAGGGTGTTGTCTGGTACTTCCTTTATTTCTCTTCTATCATTTCCTTCATTTATCTCCTGCTCTGTTTCTGCATCTACTACCAATTCCTTTAGGTCCCTTTGTCACTCCTGTTAGAGTAAGAGGGGAAACCCGAGGACATATCTCTTCTTCCTCCCAATTTCCCTTCACCCCTGCCCAGAGACAAAGTTTGGTGATAGTGGTAGGGTGAGGGATCAGTTCTCTTTTATTACTATGGTGGTATCCTCTGATTGATTCTTCGATCAGAATGCCTATGTTCATTTTATATCCGCTGAGGCATACAAAATGATGGCTAATTCTCTACGGCGACGAATGTTTTGTAGGGTATTACAGGAACATATGGAAAAAACCAAACCTTTAGCCTAGCCCGGTGAGGGCTCCCCTTTTATTGATAGCGTGGTGAGTTCTTCTTCATGACCTCCCATTTTCCTTCTCCCTCCCGATCAACCCTATTCGATATCTTTTCTTAGTTTGGATTTTCTACAAACTTCTTATACTTCGACGGAATGCTTAAAATCTCTCAGACAAACATTGTTATCCTTCTATCACACAGAAGGCTTACCCAAACACCTCTCATAAAGCCGAATCCTCCTTCATTCCCACCATATTTGCATAAAATTCTACTGGCAAAAATTTGAAAATCCACAGCGCCTTGTGCTCATGAAGAATCCACAGACCTCTTTTCTCACATTAATTACGAAAATGGGGAAATCCATTTCTAAACCCTTTCCCCACACAAATTCCTTATCGAGCAATGCCTTGTTCCTGATTCTTGAGCTTCTTTTAAATAAAGTCCTTGTGTCTTTAATACATTCTTCTTTCTCATTTGTTCATCTTCTTAAGTTGGGTTACTTGATGACATTGATTTCTTCCCTAGGTTGAGGTTCAAATGAACTTCTTCATTTGCCGACATTTTCAAGCATGATTTAGTCGTCGGTTGTTAAGGTTGGCGATGTCATCTTGATTTGCGCCATGAGTGGTCGTGATTGGCTTAGTTTCGCTTTCTGGTTTTAAGGTTTTAAGATTCAAAACGATGGATGCAGAAGTGGAAAGGTTGGGATGAATTAAAGTTGAGTGGAAATTTGAATGGAAGTTAGGCTCGATGTCATGATTGCGATATGGGGAGTCGCGACATTAAATTTTGAGCCTCTTAATTAATGATTTGCAATGAATTTTATTTTTAATGCTGGGACGCCCAAAATGAAAGGTTTAAAAACCTATTTTTATTTAGATTTGAGAGTTAAATTGTAGCAGGATTCTTGGTGCGACTTGAAATGTGATCAATAAAATTGATGTCACGACCTGTCTTCTTTCTTTAGTTATTTTAATTAAGTGACCTCAAATTCCTTTGTTGCGACTTTCTTTTCTACTTTATTGTTTCAGCATCGGCATTCTTAGTTTACGACTTTTTGGATTGTTGTTGCAACCAAAAAATTTTCAGGTCTCCCTAAACAATCAAATTCACAGCAATTTCAATTTATTCAAATCCAATCAAAACAAATACAACTCAATTCATCTTCATCATTTCAAATATTCAATAAATCCATTCACTATGCATCATATTCAAAATTTAAGCACCAGAACAAAATAAAATTCCCCCAAACTTTCAATCATGCCATATCAGAGACAAAATTTAAATAAGTTCAAGAAAAGTATACTGCCCTTTTTTGTTTCTTTTGCAGATTGAAAGTTTGATTGTAGATGCTCCCCTTTTTGCATATTTTTATTGTCCTGCAAAACTAAAAAATATATTTACCTACTCTTCAATCAATAATGAATAAAATTACACAAAGCTAGTAGGGAATTTAAACACAAAAAAAAGAAATATAACGAGGAAAAACTTAAAAATGATGTGGATTGCCTTCCACAAGGCACTCAATTTTTTAGTCTTTAGATTTGGACTTCTTCTTTGCCATAGTTTTGTTTCTTCAAATTTTCTCATTATTAAGAGTCATTCTTCCATTGCATTCTCCCAAGGCAGTGTTTTTTAATCTCACGGCCCATTAACTTTGAATTCCTCATGATTGCTAGTTCACAAGTGTCCAGCGCCCCAAAATTTGTACTTGATACTCTGCGCAGGTTCCTCCATTTGGATTTAAGCTTCCTAGAAAGTCTTAGTGCGGAGTTGAATAACGGACCTGATCTCACTTGGCAGAATTCCCTCCTCAAATTCTCTGATCATGCAATTTTTTTGTTTTATCTTTGTAGGTCTGGCACTATCATAGGCTTCCATTCCTCAGCTCTTCCAATTCATTTTAAAAGCTAGAGTAGCCTCTCTTCTTTACTTGACCTTGAAATCAAAAATTTAGCTTCTTAATGGCCCACATAGCTTTATATTCTAGCTCAGAGAGGTAGGTGGTTTTTCCAAAGACAAGTCTGTATGGGGACATTCAATGGGAGTTTAAAACGATCTGTATGCGAGTGCATCGTGACTTTAGAGACCAATATACCTTACGAATCTTTGGAGTTCTGAGTCTTTTCCAAAATTTTCTTTATTTCCCAGTTGGAAATTTCAGTTTGCCCATTTGTTTGAGGATGATAAGCCAAGCTCATAATATGTTTGATACCATATTGCCCATGAGTTTGTCAAACACTGTTTTCAAAGTGACTTCCTCCATCCTTTGATTATAAGTTAGGGTGTCTAAATACGAGAATATTTCTTTGTAAAATCCTGGCTTGTATTAGCATCATTCTTGGGACAAATTTGCTGCCTCAACCAATTTTGATACATAATCCACAACTAGGAGTAATAGTATATATTTCAAAATGGCTGGAAGAGCCCGTAAAATCCATTCCCCATACATCGAATGATTATTAGTAGTGCTCTATGAGCACATTGAATGGACATGATATTTGCCTATTTATGAGGAATTTATTATTATGATGATTTGCTTGTTTAATATATGATGTCCTTGAATAATATTATTAATTATTCTAAATGTCCCTAATCGGTTATTGTTATGGAATAACAGAGTTCAAGATTAGTATAAAGCTTGATCATATTCATGGGATGAATATGTATGAGATACAAATCAACAGGGTTCATTTGTTGAGAACAAATATCGATGTAGACTGGGCTTTCGGTATCATACATGGATCAAAGTCATAAGTTAATCTCTAATAGTTGTGTCATTGAATCCTTGACCTCGAGACTGCCATAGTTCTCAACTTAAGGAATGTTGCGGTTTTTGATATAATCAAACGTTGTTCTGGACTGATGATCATAAAGGTTATACTTTGAAACATGGTCACAGAATTCATGAGTGTGAGATATAGAGCGATTAAGATTTATCTCTCATTATAAGAGAGATATCTCTCGTCCCCGGTCAATCGAGACCAGAAATGCATGGTCGTGCTCAAATGAATCATGGAGATCAATGTCATTTGTTTAGTCGTTTCCAACTGGGTTTCGAAAATCAAAGATAGAACGATAAGGTTGACTTTGTCCATGCCTTATATTTCTATCAAGATATCATGAGACAAAAGGATTATGTCATTAGCTATATTAAGGTTGTCTCGGATCATGAGCTTTTCATTTAACTTGAGTAGTCATAATGTCTCGCTTAGAGGCCACTTACGACTCAGAGGATCAAATGTGATTCGCCTACGCAATGTTAATCGAACTCCATGTGGTCGCATTACTAAGAACAACACACCCTGCTATGGTTTTTCACTCTCTATAATAAATTCATTTATTACATAATGCTTATGGTTTTCGTAATAAATCGCATTACATAATCCATAAGTATGGTTTTCTCTCGTAATAAATTCATTTATTACATAATCTAAGTATGATTTTCTCTGTAATAAATTCGCTTATTACATAAATCCAAGTATGGTTACGGGCTATGGTTAAATATTTAATTAGTTTCCTTATCAGATAAGGATTTGAATTTAAATTATTATTATTTAAAAGTGTTTAAAATATATAATAAATTCATGTTTGACTGAAACCCTAGAAGACTTATATAAATATATATGTGAGACATATATGTTTATGTGTGTAGTCAGTTTTTCACAAAGTGAACCAACCTAAACAGAGAAAGAAAACCCTAATTTCATGAAAGCACGAACCTCGAACTAGTATTCAAAATCGCTTATTATTTGTTCGTGTGTGGATACTTGTAGAGGGTGGTCAAGCCGTGTTGGCAAAGACTCCTTGAAGATCCGAACAAACCAAGACGCAAACTTTCAAGGTTTGACAAATCGATCTACAAGAGGTAAGTTTCTCGCTTACCCTTCCTTCGTTCTTTTTATGAAACGCATGTGATCTTTTGGTGGGTTAAGGGATGTAAATTTTTTTAAATTCCACGCATTTATGTTCCACCTCACTGATATTCATCCCAGAACCCAACACACTGTAATTCACTGGGGATATCTTGCAGGCATTTCATGCCTTCTGCTAATATTTTCCCATTCTTGGCATTGATCACATAACTTCACCCATTCAAAACCGGTCCTTAAAAATAGTAGGCCAATAAAACTGACCGGAGAATTTTAAGTGGGTTGTTTGTGCTCTCACAAAATGTCCTCCATATGGTGATGCATGACATTCTTCAGAAAATTCGCTGTTTCATCTTCTGGTTCACATCTTCTTATGATCAGATCAGCTCATTTTTTAAACAGTAGTGGGTCATCCCAGATGTAGTATCTCGTCGCTGGCCCTAGCTTTTCTACTGTACGACTCGTGGCATAATTCCACAAGCTAAGAAGTTCACAATATCGCGATGTACCAAGGTGATCGATTGAGTGACAACCTGAATAATTGCTCATCCGAAAGTTTTTTGCCATTTCCTTTCTTCTCTTCTTGTACAGCATGTTTTTTCACCCCCTTGACAAGTGATCAGCTATCACATTGTCACAACCTTCTTGTCTTTTATTTCTAAATCAAATTCCTCAGAATAACAATACCCACCCGAACACCCGCTTTGCTTCTTCGCCATTAGATATTTAATCGTCGCATGACGCGTGTATAATAACATGGGACCCCAAAATGTATGGCCTAAATTTTTCATGCAAATACTATTGCCAACATCTCCTTTTCGCAGTAAAGTAATTTTCCGAGCTTCCATTGAAGGTTTTTGGAGCAGATAGTATATGGCCTTGAATACTTTTTCAACTTTCATTCCAATACGTCCTATCAAGAAAAATCACGACATCACGGCATGATTTCAAATTCTCTGTTCCAATCTGGTTTTGCCATGATGGGAGCTTCAACTAGTCTGGATTTGATTTCTTCAAAAGAATTCTGGCAGGATTCATCAAAATTGAACTTAGCATCTTTTTCCAGCAATCTGCACAATGGTCTAGCAATTTTTGAGAAATCTTTGATAAATCTTCTGTAAAATCCAAGATGTCCTAAGAAACTTCTAATTCTTGACCGTAGTGGGTGGTATCAAATTCTATGATTGAAACTTTTGCTCGGGTCTACTTGGGGCCTTGTCAGCAGTAAATCATGTGCCATAGGACAATTCCTTTCGTAACCATAAAATGGCATTTTTCCCAATTCGTAGCCAGATTCTCGTCCCCGCACCTGGGCACTGCCCCCAAGTTATGCAAAGACCGTTCAAAACTCGGATCCATACACCGTGAAATCATCCATGAAGATCTCCATAACTTCCCTCTGCTAAATCGAAAATATAGACATCATGCATCTTTTTGGAAGGTACCAGAGCATTACACAAAACCAAATGGCATTCTTCAAAAAACAAAAGTACCAAATGGATAAAGTGGTTTTCTTGATCCTCGTGCACGCAGGCAATTTGTTATATCCGTAGTATCCTCAAGAAAACAAAAGCCAGGGTGTCCTCGCCAACCTATCCAAGATTCGATCACGAAAAGGCGGGAAATGATCCTTTCGCTGCGGGTGTTTAGTTTTCTCGTAGTCAATACACACCTCCATCCCCGTCACGCTTGTAGGAATCAGTTCATTCTTTTCATCGATCACGCGAATCCACCTTTAGGAACCACGTATCGGGCTTACCCAAGAACTATATGATATAGCATATATAAACCTCGTGATTCAACCATTTCGTATTCGACAACTTTTCATCACGTGGTTCAGCCTCTTTGAAGCTCAATAGGAAGTTTTTGCATCATCATTTAACAATATTTTGTGCATACAAATGGGAGGGATCGATACCTTCATCCTCAATCGACTCAAGCTTAAGTGTTTCCTTGTATTTTCTCGACTCCAAGAAATTTTCTTTTCTTCTGATTCGCCAATGCGCTTGGATAAGTGATGACCCGTTTTCTCTTCTGGTTCTAAGAACTCACATGCCAAATGACTCCGGCAATTCTTTCAATATTAACCCTTCTACACTAGTTTCTCGGCCGCAGTTTTTCGTCTTACCAGATACATCATCTTCGATCGGCTTTTCATTTATGCTCTCGAGACTGCTTTCTTTGTTATACAAATTTGAAGCTAACATTTCACAATCATTGGCCTCAAGATACTGAAAATACCTCATCTCAATTTCATTGATAGAATG
Organism: Tetrastigma voinierianum; assembly: GCA_016808115.1. Taxonomy (NCBI): domain Eukaryota; kingdom Viridiplantae; phylum Streptophyta; class Magnoliopsida; order Vitales; family Vitaceae; genus Tetrastigma; species Tetrastigma voinierianum. The sequence goes on along the minus strand of JAEQBH010007788.1, from coordinate 808 downwards.
TTGAAGAATACAAATTAATTCGATTCAACACGAGAAGACTATTGTTTTCTACAGCCATACAATCCTTTCGCATCTACATCGATGTTCCAAACTCCTATTACATTAAAAGTGCACTCGGCCCATTCCCCACCCTCGCGTCCGTTCACCTTTCTCGCACATCTATCAAGGCCGGCCTACAGCAAGAAAGGTCTTCCTAGCGCCAAAGGAACTCGGGTGTCTTCCTCCATCTTTATAATAACAAAAACTACTGTGAGCATGAATATTCCCACCTTGACAAGCACATCTTCAAGAACATCTTATGGTTATGCCATCGATCTCGTCTTACCATTTGCAATGTAATTGCTCGCTGAAGGTTCCCCCAAACTCACCCTTTGCACCACCGATAGAGGCATCAAATCTCTTATACTAGCACCTCGCATCACATAAAGCCTTCTTCTGAATTCATATTTCCATATGGAGCGTGGATGATGAAAGCCACTGTCCTTCATTTTCGCTGAGCTTTTACCGGATAATCGGCACTACAGTAGTAGTCAAGTTCACTATTCATTCCTCAGCTATTTTCCTTTTCTTGTTTAGTATCTCCTTCAGAAATTTTGCATAGTTAGAAATTTGGTTGATTACCTCTACAAATGGGATATTGATTTCTATCTTCTTGAAGATGTCCAAGAATTTAGAAAACTACTCTTCCCTTTTTGCTTTCTGAAGCCTCTGGGGAAATGGCACTATAGTTGTATAAGCTGGTATTTTCTTCTTCTCTCAGATCTCGCCACTACTTCCTTTTAGGGCCGGTTCTCGCCTTTATCATCTT